>JBAMDN010000050.1:0-37432 GCA_037074945.1 Tetracladium marchalianum
GGTGGGGATAAATTTGACGACACGGTAGTAGCCATCTCGAAAGGAACTCGCGGGCAGGAGGTTGGTGTAGATATCTCTTTCCGTTCAACCCCTTCGCTATCCAGGGTCCTGCTTATCGTCTGCGAAAATGTCTCTTTTCCAAGACCCGTTCGTACCCTCGTACGGCGGAGCGATCTAAATCTGGCTTGGGGTACCAAACTGTCAGAAATTGCGGATGCAGAGAGCGGGCAGCGAACTTTACTATTGAAATTTGAGGATCACTGGAACTTCTATATGGCCCAGTGTGAGGAGGAGGACGGGAGGGATTTGTAGTTTCAAGTTGAGCTTCCCCTGTCCTTTTGCTGGAAGGTTCAGGGTCCTGTCGAATCGAAATTTCCGGCGTGAGGTTGGGTGATGACACAGATCATCCCATGCAACGTGCGGTTGGTGAAGGAGAGCTTGGAAGAGCAGGGTGAGCTTGAAACGGGAGGTGGAAAGGTTGAAGGGGCGGAATGGGGTGGAAGAAACGAAGGGTGTTTGGTTTGGAGCAGAAGAGAGTGAGAGAAGATGCAGTGACGGGCAACTTGTACAGTAAGTAAGTAACTTGACTTGGACAGCAGTCGTTTCACGGTGGAGAAGGAGTATATCCCAGAGTGCCACTGGGTATGGAGGCGGTGATGTGTAGGTTTGCCGTGGGATGATGGCTGGCTCCGTAATACCCTATTTGGGGACCCTGGCACCTGCCAGCATCATGGTCAAGCCATCTTTTTTTGCCTGTTCTTTTCGCTCGCATTCATCCATCCCATCATATCATGGGGCCGGGTTGGTGGTGGTGTGGACCGTGTGGGAGGGGTGGAAGTGGAGGTGGTGGAGGGAGCTGGTTAGCATGGATGGCATGGATGCTTGGGATCTGGAGGACTAATCCTCGACTGACTTCTGGCCGTTGACATCGTCGCCAACACGCCGACACGCAAACACGCCAACCCCCTCGCTTACAGCCATCGACACCCTTTTCCACCACTCCCCGAGCTCGATGGCGCGATGCACTCGAGATGCAGTGCTCACAGGTACGGGCTCTCGTGCTCGTATTGGCTCCCTCGCGATCCAGCTATTCTGGTCTGCGAAGCCCTCGTCGCTGATAGGCCACCGGCGAAGGCTGAGACGCCGCTGAACAAGAGGGTTCCGACTTCAGCCTGTGTTTCGGGGTTTGGGATTGATGGGATGAACTCTATGAGATCCTCATGGCTTCTTTTGTTCTGCGGATCATCCTGAACAAGAGGGGAAGGCATGAAGAAACGAACAAGCCCGACCGAGACAGAGGAGATGAGAGCTCTGAAGCCCAGAAAGCCTTATCATTTTCCGAACTCGTGGTAATTATGATCGCGGCAGAGAACTGCGATCTCATCTCCAGCCTCTTCGGCGTCTGCGATCTGCGATAAACTGGACTGCAGTTCCTCGAGTCCTTGACCTTGTTTGTGTGCACACCCAGGCGGACCGGTGACCTCCCCACGACCCTCGAGCTTAGCAGACTCCTGAATATTGCGACCATGACCGTGTCTCTGGCGTTGCACGTCGGGGTGTCGGGCGCGACCTGAAAACGAAACACCCTCTCTAACACCCCGCGTTCTACTACGCAGCCGCCAAAACGTTATACACAATGTTGTTGTGACGCAAGAGCGCGCGCGATTCAATCCCATTTTCACTTTTGTTTTGTGTGTGTGTCGTCCATCAAAGTCATGAAGTTCAAGGCCGCAAGGACGAAGGATTCAGCGCATCCTCTGCTCTGCGCCCGCAAATCCTCCCAAGCAATCCACACACATCAATCAACATCAATTCAATTCAATTCAGACAAAACATCCTCCGCCCACCTGACAGTGCACACCCCTCATTTGCAATCTAAACCTCCTAAGACATTTCCTTCAATCTCAGATGTCACAAAGTAACATCTTGTCAATTCATCTATCTGCTTTCTATCTACTATACCCTTTCCCCATTATTAATATCCTTAAATCTGCAAGTGATAGATAATGATAATCGCAATTAATTTGGGGTTTCGGCTTCATTTCTCTGATTTACCGAAGGTGCTCATTTAGGTCAAGGTAAGTCAGTCAGTTCTCAATGTAGTATACAATACCCGAGCCAGCATTTCGGAGTTCTTTCTGTCTGTTCAGTCGTACCGCCACCGTGGCTCACCGCTCCTCTTCCTCTCTGTCTGTCTGTCTGTCTACTTTACATGACGAGACACCACGAGATGGAAAGCGAAAAAAAATGTGTCAGATGCGAGCAAGATGCAAGACACACCAACTCGTGTAACCTTATTCCACTCCTTTACTTTTTTTCCTCCTATTCTTGTCAATCGAGAATCGAGTTCCCCACATTCTACTTTCGACAGCCCTCTTCCCTCACTTCCCTCACTTCCCTCAACCTCCTCCTCAAAGCTGGGGCTGGATCGTTCTCAAGTTCCAGGAGATCTTGAGTCCAGCTCATCGGCACACAGAACAGATAAAATCTTCCCCAAAACCTGAAAATATCCCGCCCTGCCCGTTTTCCCCTCCCTCGTCACCGTCCAATAACAACGGTACTATCACATCCTTTCATGAATATGCGTTTTCTGTTAAGGTCTCTCTGCATACCACTTGCATACCGCTCTCCATCAATCAGAAGTCTCATCATCCCCATTTCTCAACGACGGTTTAAACGCCTCGAATTTTGAGAGGTTGAAAGGTTGAAAGGATGAAAGGCTGGAAGGCTGGCCTTTTTTTCCCTCTCCTGTGCGGCACTTGCCGTCGGCTTTGCTTGACTTGCTCTGTTCTCGCTGTTGTTCTTCAAAAGTTGTGTGGAGGTGAGTCTGTTGTGTTGTGTGGTTTTGGGATTCGTGTATGCAGATGATGGAGGGGGGTAGTAGAGTTGACAGGTATATTTCTGGAATCATTCGCCACCACAAACCATGGGGGAATCCTCTTTTGCGCATGTTTTTGTCTTAGGAGTAGTCAGTGAGGAACTTTGCTGACTCTCCTCGGATATTGTTTCTTTTTGCCTGCGTCAGGTGGGTTTGAGATGTACCACCTATTTTTGCATGTTTTTCCTTGAATGTGGTCTAGATTTGGGCTTTGGCGGCTGAACAAGGTTTTGATGCCCTGTACTGTACGTACCGAGAAGCAAGACAGTACACGGCTCTCGAGTCTTGATGAGTCGAAGGGCAGATGTCTGACGAGAGCTGATTTAAAGATCTCGCACAGCAGCATTCCTCTATGTTCTTGTCATAATGTAAAGTAGTATAATGTTCCATGGAAGCATCAACAAGAAGACTCTTATCACTTCCAGTGCCGTTTCCAAACTTCTTCATCTCTCTCTCTCTCTCTTCTAGTGCCCACTCACACCACTCTATCATACGCGCAAGCTGAGAGGAATAAAGGTACTGTAGGAGTAGGAAGGCCTTTTCTTCCGATGTACAACTCATCAACCAACCACAACCCTTCTTCCTTCCTCCTGTACCTGTCAGCCTGTCCTGCCCTGCCTACTGCTCTGGCTTGTCTCTTAGATCAACAACAAATCAGGGACAAGACCACCAAACTACTACTGCTGCACAGCAATGAAAAAGTCAAGATGTGGAACACACCTGGAGGCGGGCGACCACACACACACCACGACAACGGCGCATGCATCACATCGCATCACCTTACATACATCGCCTCACACACAGTCGAGTATATCACATCACGCACACATGCACGCGATAAGGCGCGCAGGAGTTTTGGCACTTTTTTGAGATTTTTGTGTACGTTTGTCACATTTGTTCCGTATTTTGATATGAAAAGCCATCAGTCGTTACTTTGCAATTGTAAGGTATGGGGTAAGTATGTTTGTGTTGATGGATTGGTTAGAAAGCAATTTTGGATACGGAGTCGAGTGCAGCAGTCCTGTACTTGGAGAGATATGTGGTGAAGATGAGGCTGTCTACGAGACTTGCATCCACGTAGTATAGCGTCATGTGTATGCCATTTTGACAGGTAGGTTTGTAATCTTAGATAAGATGTTCGGTATCACTGATTTCCCCGAGTCCAAATAAGATATTATTCTATCCAAAACGAAAAGAAGCTTCTCCGCTTCTCCTTGCTACCTCCGCTAGGTATCATCTAAACACCTCCCTCCCTCAAACAGCTTAGAAATCTACAGTAGAAACCGGATCACTCACATTACACAGTACAGTACAAAGATATCGACTCAACCCAACTTTCGTAAATATTCGAAGAAACTACGAAAACGAACCCAAACTTCGTACATCCCGATGGTAACACAACCTCTTAAATCATTAAGGGTGCACGATAACGACGATTCCTAATCTCTCCAATCTCTACAATCTCTGGAATCCCGATAACCATCGCGATACTCCAGATCCCCCAAGGTCCCAAGATGTAAGGGAAGGGCAGTTTGGGGGGCGAGAAGAAGGGTGTGGTGTCATGCAAGATGCAAGGCAAGATACAACGATAGGTGGGGTGAAATTGACATCATGCTCAACCAAGAAATACTCGGAACTGGAAGGACGTGAATTCTTGGGAAGAGGGAAAAGTTTGGGGGCCAGGTACCAGGAGATGTATGATGATGATGATGCTGACAAGGTGAAGATGCTTGAGAGTGATGCTCGATGATGTTGCTGTTCCTTTCTCCTTCGAGGACTTTACTCAGCTACTGCGTTGATATGCCGTCAGCCTTGGAAGGGAAAGATAGGTGAATAGAAAAAGGTAAACACCTCGAAAAGGCATGGGTTGATTACCGTATCAAATACCCAAGTAAGCATTTACATTTTTTGGGAATTATCCTTAGGTCGAAGAACTAAACCAAGCTCTAAAGTAGGGGATGTAGAGCAGGTAGGCTGGAATGACAACGACGTCTGAAGGGGAAGCTTTGACAGATAACGGTTTTTTTGTCTTACTTCGAAGGGAAGAGGACTGAGTTGGTACAGTACAAGGTAACTTGGTATGTCTCAACTCGTCCTTGTCTTTCTTCGAAGTATAGTACGAGTACTGAGTTGGTATGTCTCAAGTCTTCTTGTCTTTCCTTTACTGTAGTCAACAAGATACTGGAGTAGAAATCTAGAAGGTTGCATACATTTACATAAAGGCTTGTATAGTAAGATACCTTCTCATATTAGACAGAGACAATTGGGATAAATGATCATTCTATGCGTGATGGAAAGGCAATTGAACGACGAGCAATACTTCTCGTGGGGGAAAAGCTTGACGATCATTATTAAGACGTTTCATTTCTTTTTTCTACTAGCCCTATCGACACACACATGGGACATCTATCATCCCATGGCAACTCCCATCCATATCTCTCCCGTCACCACTTCCTTATTATCCCCTTTACAATAACGAGGAGGCTTTCTATTTTTCTGCTTTGAAAATTCCCAGCCCGCAACACACAACGACCCACCACCACTAGACCAGCTCACCCAACCGAACCAGACCAGATCCCAGAACCCCCATCTTTTGCCAATGCATTATGCTAGGAAGAGACACACCAAAAAGGATACAGTAATACAATCAAAATATTGAAGTGAAGCAAACACAAAGAAAAAGGTTGAAGAAGAACGAGACTTTGCAAAGGAATAAAACCACAATCCCAACACTCCACCCGCTAATGTTTCTTGTACCATGCGTTTCCATGACCATTAAAAAGCAAAAAGAACAGGATTTCCACCTGGATGGGAAAGAATTAAAATGTCGAATAGAAGAATCCTCCGAGTACAATTGTGTAGTTTGTAAAAAGGCTTCCGAGCTGAACTCCATTCCATTATGTATCATCATCCAAATATTACCCAGTTCATTCGTTTCGTCCAGTCTAGACATTATGCAGAGAAGTGCAAGAGGAAAATGCTTTCGATCTCGCTCTCCATGTGCTTGGACTGCTTCATTGGCTGCAATCTCCTTCCGTCTGTGATCCTACTAAGCAATTTAAGCCTTGCGGGAACGAGTGACACGAGGGCTGGGGCTAGTGGCAGAAGAGGTGGCATGGCCATTGGTCTTTCCATTGATCTTGCCGTTGGTGAGAGCAGCGACATCTGGAAGTTGGGCATCCTTGAGAGATCGTGCTGCCTTGCGACCGGTTGGGCGCTTTCCATCCTTCTTGTAGGTTGCGAGGTAGAAGGAGATGAAGAGAACGAGGTAAGAGCTGATGATACCCATGCCTGCGAATGCTGCGAACTCCTCACCAGCACATTTTCCTGCATTTGGCATCCAGTCGAAGTAGGTCGAGGTGAAGTAGGTGTATGAGGCGAAGTAAACGAATCCTGAATTTTGAAATTAGTAGAGAACTTGTATATCGTGCAGGAATTTTGCATACCGAGATCAATCACGAATTGAGTGATTTGGAGACGAGTGATCCACTCCTTCCACCAAATTCTGATTCCACGGGCGCTCTGGAAGTAGTACCAGTACATGACAACGTGGACCATCAAGTTGAGAGTGATGGGAACCCATGAAACAGAGGTTAAACCAATCAATTGAGTGTAGCAAAGGAGAGCAGTAGCACCGTGGTGGTAGCAGTGAAGGAAGGCTACAAGATTGCATTAGCGGAGTCTTCATAAACTTTCGTGACTCGTCACTTACTCAATGGCTTCTTCTTGAGAACGAGGAACACGGTATCAATCAATTCGAGGTACTTGGTGAGGTAGTTCAACTATTCTGCATTAGTATGCTGGCCAAAGTCTCGCCTCTCAATGGCAGTGTACTTACGTAGTAGAGAATGACCAATGGAGGAGTCCATCCTCCCTTGACGTCGCAGATGGCGAAGAAAAGACCGTGGTTGTAGACTGTTGGAATAAGCTCCTCAATGAAGAGGGCCAACAGAATACCACTGATAGCCGTGAGGTAGAAGTTATGGACCATGAAGGGGCCGTTCAGCTTGAATGCTGGTCGGTTTCGCATCAATTCCCTGCCACCAAAGATGATGATGTAGTATGCCAGAATGGTGAAGCCACTCTCCTTCAGTGTGGACATGGGTGTCTCTCGGGGCTTGAAGTCAAAGTCTTGAGGATGATAGCCCATGACGGCCGTGAAGGCCTGGTCGAAGATTGGCCATAGATGGACGCCAAAGGGCCTATCGATGCTAGGCAACGGGATGGATTTGAAGATATCCTGGGAGGCCGACATGGTGAAGGTCGGCTGTTTGTCTGCGAGGACTGGGATGGTAGATGCGACTGCAGCTGCAATTGACACAGGGAGGTTCGTGAGATGCGATATGGAGAGCTTGTCGCGTGAAGAAGGAAGTTGTGGTAGACACGTAAGGCGGTCTCGCAATTAAATTTCAATAATGCAATAAAGCAATTAAAAAAAGTAGTCGAAGGAGTGACGGTGAAAGGGAGGCAATAACCAGCTACAACGGACAATCGATGCAGAAGAATCGTCGTCTCGCAGGAGATGGAGTTGTGGTGGGAATGGGAAAGAAAGGGGAGGAGGATGGAGAGTTGGTGTAGTTCAGATGGGCAACCGAGATGTTATTATTTTTCATGTGGTCGCCTTCCAAAAAGGGGGTGAGGCGCAATTTCCGTGGCCCATCCACACACTTGGGAATTGGTGCCCCTCTGATTGGACCAGGCCTTGCACTTCGCTCGCAGAGAAGCTGAATCTCCGACTCGCGCGCCCACACCGAGGCTCGTCAATGGACTCTGAGAGGCCCTTGGTGGGATTTGCTTCTTTGTTTGTTTATTATTGAGCGCAATCGTGTCTTTCTGGGCATGGAATTGCGATGTTGAAATATAGAATTTTCTGCATGTGATAGGGCAGCATTGTACCAATCTGTAGAATACGGGTAGCGAAGCGAATTGCTTCGTGATATGCAGCCTCCAGCGTCAGCATGCTAACGTCATGTTTACTCAGGACAGTGTCCATGAAGACAGAGCAAGCGCACATTGCCATTATCCGACGCCGACTACTCTGTCTAATGCTACTAATTGCGGACAAACTGTTCAGTGCTATTTTATTAATTGTTGCTGCGAGTGAAGCTACCGCAATTAGGAATCCTAAGCAGTCAGAGGAAGCCCTCAACCGGCATCATCCTCACTCTTCTTCTTGACGCCAGCTTGCCACTGATAAGAAGTCTCTTAGGCCCAATATTATGAAACCTCCAAACCGAACAAGACGAGAAAGCTTCTTCACCACGATTCCATATTCAAAAACTATGTCAATCTGCTGATCCTTTCCAGGCTCAGTATCCGGAGTCTCGGCTCTATTCGCAGTCAAAACAACCACAACCTACCTACCTACTGTACACTTGATTTTCCATTCCAGTAGTCTTCCCATGGCAATACCCAAAGAACTACGAACCCATGGTAAGTAAGTTTGGAGATCTTTACACCCGCTTAAGGAAAATTGTCTAATATCAATATCAGTAGCTGGGCATGACTGCTTCTTGAGTTATCTTCAATTCGTGGCTTTGGCTAGCTACCTGGGGGAAGTTGTCATAAGTTGAAATTTGGAGCCTTCACCATGAAAGGCAATGACCATTTCGTTCTGGTCCGCTCTCCAGGACAATCATGAACGAGGGAATACAAGCTGTGCGGTACATTGGCTACTAGAGAGCCGGAGTAAAAATAGGTCACTGGGCAATTGAGCTGGGGAGTACCTTGTGAGAGGAGGACGTTTCCAAAATCAACTCTGACGAGGATGAAGACACAGTCAAGTAAACTCATGGAAAAGCCAATCAGAACGGATTACAGCTGGAAGAAAGGATGAGCGGATTGAGCAAATTCAAGTGACAAAAGATCATCAGATACATAGGTAAGGCTCACGTTAACCTTCGCTCAGGAAACATTTACATTTCCCCAGATGCCTGTGTTGAAGCCCTTTCGGCGAGAGAATTCGGACAAACCTTTAGAATAGTCAGGAACCAATTATGGATTTGCAGGACAATTTCCATGTACAGGTTGAGGCTAAGAAAAGGGCATCAGCATCACTCATCGTTCTTCAGGCTGTGGGTGCGGGTTGGCCCGGATGAGGTTCATTTGATCAAGAATATGCAATTGTGACCATATTTGACAATGAAGTTTCGACAAAATAAGTTTTTCCACAAATTCATTACCTGAATTTCAGTGCACAGGTGCTGTAATTGCAATTCGAGATATGTTGATCTCACTACAAGAGATGACCTGACAAAAGAACTGAAGCAATGCAGCCCATTTTCGCAAAGCTGTTGCTGACTAATTCATTGTTAAAGGCCACCCCCTATTGGCTACCGGCTACGTCCCAGTTGAAAATCGAAAGTAACATCGTTCGATGAAGCTCTCCAAACAATCCCCAAATCATCTCTCAACAAACCACCTTTCCTAATGTCGTCCACTTCATTGCTGCGCATCGCGTCTCGCGCTCAGCCTTCAAGCTTCTTCCGATCCAATGGCCTCCGTAGCCTCAAGACTCGTAGTTCCAGCGCCGTTTATGCCGTTCCGGCCTTGATCGCAACATCCGGATCTGCCAGCAGCTTCAGCACTACCGTTCGCCGTTCCGAGGGACACCACGAGGAGAGCTTCGAGGAATTCACCGCGAGGTACGTTGGCCATCAATGGGTGTTGTGGGCGGGTTGACTGGGCGAGAGGGCGTTGGGGGAGGTTCTTACCAAATCGAAACACCATCAGTCGAGGGGTTAGGAACATCAATTGCTAACGACCGGTCGTTGATGTACAGATACGAGAAGGAGTTTGACAGTGTTCAGGATGTTTTCGAGCTTCAGGTATGATTATACCCGGTTTTGGGCACTTTCCAATATCGAACCACTTCTTGGAGCATGTGTTGACATCACCTCAAACAGCGTAACCTTAACAATGCCTTCGCATACGATCTCGTTCCTTCGCCATCTGTTCTCACAGCTGCCTTGAAGGCCGCAAGACGAGTAAACGACTACCCAACTGCCGTGAGGATCTTCGAGGGTACGTATTTTTGTGGGGTGGTATCGGGACTGAGGAATGGATGGATAAGGACGCATGAACACTTTGACTGACATGGAATCTTCGAATAGGAATCAAGGCAAAGGTTGAAAACAAGGGACAATACGAGCAATATCTTGAGGAGCTTAAGCCCCTCCGAGAGGAATTGGGCGTCAATTTGAAGGAGGATCTCTACCCTGAAGCTTCCAAATAAATTTTTTGAGAGGGCCTGGGTCTGAGCGAAGGGAATATCTGTAGATGGGTATTTTGCAGTGGAGTTTCGACGGGTGACGGTACTGGGGCGCTTCTTGTGGTACCTCAGTCACCATTGTACAGCTGTATCAAGAATTATATTCCGACTGAATTATTCGAAACCATGCTTAAAATTCTCGTGTGATTTGGGTCAGATGTGATTTTGGGTTTGGCAATAGAATGGGCCTGTCTTCCTGGAGAAAGGAGGGGATCAGTTGAGTATATGGAAAGGCATCGACAATTTGACACCAACGGACCTCACTCACCCCCAGATAATAAGGACAATTTATTTCACAACAACAAGTATCTTATCTAGCCAGCTGATCATACAGATTATATCAGTATTAAAATGACTTGCTATGGTTTAATAATTACGCCGTCCTTTATTTGAACCTAAACTAGATATCTTGGACTAAAAATAAATACATAGAGCGAGGACCCCATGCACATATATAACCTGTCTCGAAAGTGATGTATATTTTCTCGGCTGCATGTGACCTCATATTCGCCAAATCGAATATAATGACCTACCTTGAAGTGAATAGAGTGCCGCCTCTTGAGGCTTTCCGAGATAGAGATGAGGTTTGATATCAGCACCGCAATTTGACATCTTCAATTTTTTTCAACACAGTTGACCAGAGAGAATTGACACACGAGATACTCTTAATTGTATCAACTTCAAAGCAGGAAATTTGTTTCCGCCTTCTTTTCTGCCAACCAAGTGTTCTTCTGTTTATTTGGAACCGCAGAACGTTTTGAGCAGCCCTATAGGCTTCAGCCATCTGCACCAAGAAATTCCCACCGAAGCAAGAAAAGTCTTCCTGAAAATTATGTTCGAAAAGAGGATTCGACTTGCTAGATGGGAGGGTAGGCATCTCAAGGGCATATTTATCTCTACCATTCGCCAGATTACGACAACACCACGGCGCGTACTCGACCGCGACAACAGCAGCTCATCAGAGCCTCACAACCAGAATCCACTTTGCCTGGAATTACCCTTTCCTAGGTACCTTAGATATGGAGATAAAATCTCTCGATGAAAGTCCAATTCGGACCTCTACATGAAGAGATCCAGCTCTCCGCATCTCGACACCATCCAAAGTGAATGAAGGTACTCATAATTTACAGGCAGAAAAACCACGAGCTCTATCGCCATCAACAACGCCGAAAACATTCCAACCATAATGTCTGCACACAAATGTAAGTTTCTAAGGTCGATATCTCTATGGAAGGCGCGAATGACCAAAGAAAGAGGGAGTGTGGCTTGGCAGATGGTCCAGTCGTTGGTCACGATCCCATCGCCGACAATCTCTCCCAAACCAACGCTCACAACCACGATCAACCACGCATATTCCAAGAATTTCCCTCGAAACCGAGCAGACCGGCGCAAGACGACAATGAAGCATATCTTAGCAAGGAATGCGATTCACCACTCCCTGTGAAAAGTCTTCATCAGCCTCACACCTCACGCAAGGCAGAGGAAGAGCATGAGGCTGTGGCCAATAACATGCTTGGATCTGATGCTGAGAGGAGGCCGCCGCCGCCGCCGCCAAGTGCTGGTCTGCTACCTACCAGCAGCCCGTTGGGATCACCAAGTCTTGAGTACCAGACCAGAGCAGCGAGCATTAATCTAGGTGTATGTTTAAATCCCCCGAAGCCGTTCCCTGGTGAGATGATCTTACAGCCCTGCCAGCTGTTTGCACCCGTGAATTGTTACGATATCTTGCTTACCTTGTAACTTTTAGGGTAGCATAACCTACCTTGTAAAAAGAATTAAGAGATCCAGTACACATCACCAACACGTCAAACACCACTGCAGCGAGGTGATAGACCTCGATGGTTCGGACGAAGAGGTAGTGGACAATACGCCAGAGGAGGAGCCTAGAGGACAAAGGGAGTTGCGAGAGGACAATTTGGCCAAAGATGACCGGGACAGCAAAGGCACAAAGACACAACAGGATTCGGCAAAGACGAAGGGGACCAACAGGTAGACCGATAGTATCGAATCTGTTTGTTTGTTTCTGATTATTCATTTATAGGCTCTTGTCACATTATCGCAACGAAAAAACATTGTATGGTCGATCATCATTGAGCTCGTCAACTGCCACCAGGGCGGTATTGAGAGAAACTGAAATACCCTCTTCAACTGCAGTCGAAATGGTTCACACAGAGCCCTGGAGTTCCGCTTCATGTGTGCCCCAAAAGGTTTGTACAGATACTACTCCGTTTTCTCTACGAAAACTTATCAATTATAATCTATAGAGCAAGCCACTTGGTGGCCCAAAACCAGTCAACAGGTTATCGGAATCTGCCAAAACTACCAAACCTACCGTCCGTTCGTATGGGAAACATTTTGAAGTGGGATCTACGTCACAAGAACATAATGGATCTTCGCATATGGGCCACCGAAACCAGACGGAGGATTTCTCGGGAACAGAAAACGTTCTTTCTCGGAGCCACAGGGTGCAAGATTCTGATTTAGAACAGTGGCATGCTGAAAACTCGCATTCAGCGGCGAGATCAAGTTTGAGCCAGCCATACAATGGGAACGGGAAGGGCGGGGGTTCTCGAAATAGCTTTGGGAAAGAGGGCGACAAGATTCGGCAGCAGACCACAGGACCAAGAAAAAGGGATAGAGCATCAAAGGGCAAAGAACGACGCGCTTCAAATCAAAGCTCTACCTGTGCAGGAGAAGATCCCAATGATCGCATTGTTTCGGATCAGGACGATTTGCCTGTTGCAAATGCCACTAAGAAACCGACAATATCTTTTAGTGTCGAGATACCTTCAAGGGCCACTTCTAGCTATCAGGGAAGCGCAAATTTGAAGCCTCCACGACCGCAAGAACCACGAAGACGTGTTGTTAAACAGCAAGCAAGCGAAACTGATCCTATCGTCTCCGAGCATGTAACGAAGTCTAAATATTTCCAAAGGCCTACCTCGAAGCCTCAACAGAGCTCGGAAACAAAGTCAGTCCGGGTTAACCAAGATCCAGACGAAAGCATCGACGATCTTTCCAGGGATCATTACGATACACATGTTGATACAAGCCATGCTATAGCAAACGCTTTATTGAAAGATTTGGAGCAGAAGGAGAGATTAGCAGCTAATACAGCATCGCGGCGTCAGTCGAAGTTTTTACCAGATACTGGAGTTCGTCGGCACTCTGTTCATGTGGAGTCTTCAGACGACGAGTATGTGGATAAAGGGAAGATCCATGCAACAAAGTTCGTGAAAGCATCAGAACAGTCGAGTGTGCAGACTTTCAAACTCATTCGGGCGCATTCCGAAACGAAGTTATGGCTGTCCGAGGGTCCAAATCCTCCATGGTCTTTAGTCCTTGACGAGAAGGCTGACACCTTGACGATACTTGACGCAAAAGCTTCTCTTGTCTGGTTGTTGCCTTTGAACAAAGTGGAGAAGTATGAGTATGCATCAGATGGTGGCAAATTGGTCCTCCATACCTCCAGAACCGCCAGGGATTCTTCGACCAAAATTCTCCTGGATCTTGGGGATGTTGATGCAGTTGAACGCCTGAGAGATTACATAAAACGAGATAGGCCCAACTTAGGTGGAGTCAAGAAAGTCTCTGATCACCTTGAAAGGGTGTTTTTTACAACATTGAAACATGCAAGAACTACCATCAAGAAGCTGCCGCAACGCGAGGAGCAGGATATGGTGTGGATGAATGCAAATCATGAGAAAAGAGAGAAGGATAAGGTGGAGGCTATGTTCCAAAAAGCTCGGGATCAAAAAGTCTCAAGTGTTGGCAACGAGATTGCAACCTCTATGAGGATCGCACCTCAACGAGAGCTTCGGTCTGCGCCCATCGCTCCAACCAACTTTTACGGTTCTTCGGACAAGCAAGCAGATGCTCTCACGCCAACTCGTCCTGCAGCACGACGTCAAACACGACCTCGTGTAGCATCACCTACTCCTCCTCCACCACCCGAAAGATGGTCGGACTCTCACACAAGTTGGGAAAACGACTGGAAAGCCTCGCTGATATATCCCCGTGAAGGCAAGGACAAAGCTACGGTTGATAAGCAAGATATTAAAAGACTTGATGAAGGCGAGTTTTTGAACGACAATTTATTGGTTTTCTATCTCCGATATCTCGAAGCAAATCTCCAGCAAAAGAATCCATCCCTAGCAAAACGCGTCTACTTTCAGAACACATTTTTCTACGAGAGATTGACAAGTAACGTTCCCCGAGGCAAGAAAATCAATTACGAGGCGGTACAGCGATGGACATCGAAAGTTAACCTTTTTGAATATGACTACATTATTGTTCCTGTGAACGAAAACGCTCATTGGTTCGTTGCTATCATCTGCAATGTAAAGAAGTTCCTCGATCCAGACTCAGAGGTAGACATGCCGCTCATTTCAGATTCTCCAAAGCTCAAGAACCCAGCCGCCAAAGCTAATGATGGTGTCGAGCCAGGGACTCCTAATGAGGTCTCTAATGGGGTAAAACGCTTGTCAATAGAAGATGGATCATCCGAAGGGGAGAAGCCGACAAATGGAAACCATAAGTTGGACAACATGCATGTGCGTTCAAGAGGCGTGTCTTCTGACACCACCAATGCCAAACTTGAGGTTTTATATACCGGAGACAATAACGAGAAGCAAGAGGATGACGAAATGCTCATTGTCTCAGATACCACTCCCAATTCTGCTTCGGTTACACACTCTAGGCCGACATCAACCCAAAAGCAAAAAAGAAAATCTCTACCCCCAGTGCGCAAGGTTGATACAAGTTCGCCGCGCATCATAACTCTCGATTCTCTTGGTCTTAGTCACTCGCCCACTTGCACAAATTTGAAGGCATATTTGCTTGCAGAAATCAAGGCGAAGCATGGCAAGGAAGTACATGATCCACCAAAAATTGGGCTTACGGCAAAGCACATCCCTCAACAGGGAAATTACTGCGATTGTGGAGTTTTTCTACTGATGTACATTGAGATGTTTCTCGAAAAAGGAGACGACTTCATCCATGGCCTTATGGCAGGCTCTGAAGATTTGGAACTCAATTGGCCAGAAGCCCCGAACCTACGAAGTGACATCCGCAATCTTCTTTTCGATCTCCAAGCCACACAAGTTGTTGTAAACACCCAACTTGCGGAAGAGAAGAAACGGAACAAGCTTGCAAAGAAAGCGGGAAACAAACCGCCCAAGACAGAGAAGCATACCGCTCAAGAGATCAAAAAATCAGCGGAGCAGACTACTGTGCTTTCAGAGGAGCAGCATGCTACCGAGAAGAAACCATTACCTGACTCAGATGAAGTGAGCGTAGTGGTGGGTGGCAGAGAGGTGACAACCAAGTCCTCGTCTGCGGCGGTATCACTTCCGAAAGTCCCAAAGAAGAGTGTTGTTGAACATTTATCCTTAGATGAGGACAATTCAGAAACACTTCCCTTGGATTCGGCACACGATGTACCCTCAAATAAACCTGCACAAGGAAGTCTCGCTTCTCGGATTCTTAAGAGGGGACTCGACGTTCTTGGTATTAGCAGCACGCAAAACCAGGAAGAATCTCACCAGCCGCAAGCGCAAGTTATAAGCTCAGAATGGGACCGAAAACCTTCGGAAATCAAGAAGTTGAAAACATATTCTACTAGAAAGTCTCCCGGGCAAAAAACCTCGCGATCTGCACCTATTGAGATACCGGACTCTCCTGAACAACTCCGGCCGACATCTAGCAGTCGTGGTCTTCAGCAAGACGAAAAATTTAGGCCTCGAGCAATGGATGGCCTCGAAACTTCGAATGGGCCAAAACAGATATCTGGCGCCCGCCGTCGGGATTCTCAATCTATTCAGCAAACAAGCCAGTCCCCACAGAGCAACCGAAACGGACGAGAAAATTCTCACAACGCAATCGATGTAGATGAGGGAGAAGACGACAAAGTTTCTCTTGTGCCTACTAGCACCGCTCGCGAGACTGCTGCTGAAAGGAATCATGCGGATGATGACGATGATGAAATGCTTCTCAAGACACCAAATAGGCAGACAAGTGGTGAACGGAACGATCCCCATGAATTGTCAGATACTAGCCCATGGGCAAAATCAAAAAGAACGGATTCACAACGGAAGATACATCCTACTACAAGTCCAAAACCGCATCGAAAGGCTTCTCCCTCTTCGCCATCTCATTCTAGGAGCATGAACAACAAATCTTCTCCGGCCTCAAAAAAGCGTAAAGCTGACGACGAGTTGGATGAGGTGAGGGAAACTCGGCATCACAAATCTGCTTCTGGTTATGAGGAGTTCGACGGCTTGGATGCGGCTATGGTGGAAGGTGGCAAGCGTACCAAATTCTCATAGATGAAGAATTTCATACCCGAGTGCTGTTCTCTTCTTTGCGGTCGTTCGTTCTTTGTGCAGAAAGGGGACTTTTCAGGGCGGTTTAACATCTCGGTTGAAAAATTCTGGCTGGCTGGCTCTTTGGCGGTAGGAAATTATGTTCCTAAATCTTATTTTCTCGATTTTTACCCTTCTTTTTAAAGCATAGCAGAGCATCGTACAGCAATAGCATAGCAATAGGCGTTTTTTTGTTTGTGTGTTTCTCGGGTAATGCACACTCGAGAAACGAAATGGGAGAAAAGGTTATACGTCTTTATTGTGGGTTTTTTAGTGGGCGGGGTGGGCTTTGGCTACTTAGCTGTACATATCTTATTCTAAACTAGCATGGCAAGTGGGGCGTTCGTTCATGAGAATGAGCAATGAGGTTGGGGTTGGGGATCAGGATGAGGAATGAAATGGGCATCAAGAAACATTTGCTATCTTTGGTGAAGTGTGAGGTGTGACATGTAGCTGTGCATTATGGAGAACGACTTACTTCGGGAGGGGAGGCTGGGAGCGTCAAGTAATTCAAAGTTTGGGTGTTTAGGTAGGCACTCGAAGAGTGAAAGCGGAGGGGAGATTTCGAGTAGGCAGCTACTTACCTAACTTATGTACCGATGCGTGCTGGAGGAGGAACTGGCAATCAATGTGACATGCAAATAATAAAAGATGAAACTTTCTCCTCGGTTTCTCTCTCTCTCTTTGTGTGTGGTGTGTGTTTGTTGTAAGTTTGGTGCTGATGGTGAGGTTGGATTAGATTAGATTGTGCTATGGAACAACTTAGGGGAGAGGGACATGAAGACATGCCTACCTACTTACCCACTTCTAAGCATCACTCAGTGCCGACCTACCCAGGTCAGAGGAAAACAAGAGCTCTTTCTCCTCTTCCAACACAGCGATCCAATCTGATCTTGCCCACTCAAACCCGAACCCCGTTCGAATTCTGGCTAAATTTCAAGTCCTCATGTGAAAAAGATTTGTATCATCATCACACGTTTCTTCCTCGTGGCTTCAACATGGATACCTAATCACCTTGCTTGTTATGCATGCATACATACATACATACATACATACAAGAGGATAGAGAAATCAAGTCTGTCCGGCCGGTTCGAAGAAAGACGGAAAAGAGGTGGGTGAGTTAAGCAAGTACTTTACCTTCTTGGTAAGAAAAAGAAGAGCGGAAGTGAAGTCGATAAGATTTGAGAAAACGAACGAACGAACGAACGAACCACATGTCGGGCACATATATATCGTATATCGTACACGCACAGTCGCAAGACCAGATCATGTATCCCCTCTCCCCCCCCCGTACAGTGAGAAATTTTTGTTTCTTTTCTCTCTCTCGACATAAGAGAAGGGGGGGAAATGAAAGCAAGGAAGAAAGGAGGAAAGGAAGACGAAGAGGGGTTGGAAAATGACACACAGAATTATCGTCCTGCAAATTCTCGTCCTTCATCGTTCTGGTACTGTATGGACAATCTTCATCTACTCTACCTACAAGTAGGAGAAGAGAACCGAAGAGAACCGAAAAGACATTTTGCATCATATTTCCACCCTTTTTTGGAGGGGCAATTTGGAATGATAGATCGACTAATTACAGCTTGACAGACCCGAGCAATGGTATTTACAATATACACCCACAACGATCAAATCAAAAAGCAACAGAACAAGACGCAACAGATGAATGATGATGCATGCATGCAACTAGCTGAATATGAACCTAAACCTATGACAATGATGGCAAAAGGCAAACGAACAAAACACAATGAAAAAAGATGACCCTCAAAAGGAAAACCTAACCAATGAAAAGGGGAAAAAGTGACATCTTGGTACAGTATTAACTCGCGTAGGGCGATGCGATGCGTTCCCTTCCTTTCCTCTTCTTTTTGGCTCCTCTTTCCATGCAAAGTGTTTTCGCCGTGTCACTCCTCTCTGGCCGTGTATTTCCCTTCCCTAACATTTCCCCCACTTTCCTCCTCTAGATACTCAATGAAACACCCTTCAAAATATTCATAAAGTCTCCTTTAATCCTCCAACAAAACTTCATCGCTACGATGACTCTGCTGCTGGTGCTGATACTGCCCCGCCGTTCAAGATTATGCCGTCGAGTGGGCTAGCGGGTCCGGTGCTTCGCTTCGATCTCAAGGTGAGCGGGAATGGGTACTCGTCGGGGTCTTCCTCCTCACTGTATGATTTGTTAGTCAGGCTTCTGCTATCTCATCTATCTAATGGTAGAAACTTACGGCAACTTCCACGCAACGTAATCCTCCGTGCTCAATCCCTCGCGACCCTCTTGCAGACTGGCAAAGTCACCAGGAGTCATCATTCCGCTGCGATCCTTTGGCGAACCTGGAACCGAGAAGGGTCTGGAGATCTTTCGGTCCACGCCGGTGATGTAATCCGCCTCATCCTCGCCATCAAATGATGCGGGGTAAGCTCTTCGGAGCGCAAGTTGTCTGGCCTTGACGTACTCCATTCCCATTCGCTTCCAGTCCAACAAGTCGGAAAGACGCTCGGTACGGTTTCTCTGGTTGATGCGTTGACGACGGGACTTTGCGGCGAAGTCGAACATGTAGGAAGTGAGTTGATTGACAGAATCATCAACACCCTTCATACGGCGATCCACGATGTAGATACCGTAATCGGTCGAGTTCTCGATAAGTTCCTCCATGTAGCAACCGAAACCAGACAAATTGGTGGTGATGCTGGGAACACCCATGACCGTACACTCGGCAGGAGTGTAACCCCATGGCTCATAGTATGAAGAGAAGACACCAAGATGGGTACCACGAACGAAATCATCGTAATCCATTGGCAGAACTGGGTTGGCGGAGTTCAAGAATTCTGGGTGGAAGACAATCTTGACACGATCAGATGGGTGGTTGAAGAGTTGAACTCTGCGGATCTGGTTCAAGACTGGATCCTCAGCATCATTGGCCATGTTGTGGGTAACGATTGGGGGGAGGCCGTGTCTCTTCATGGCAAACAACCGCCTGCGCAAGAGGATGCGATCCTGGCTTGTGATCAAATCCTTCTCATCTGGCATTGGGTCTCCGTCGTGCCACTTGAGAGCTCGCTCAAAGATGCGTTTTCCAACCCCGTTCTTGATGTGGTCGACTGTATCCTGCAGCGACTTAATCACGGCTTGTCCTTTCAATGCCTCAACAGTCAAAGACTGTGTTTGTGCGGGCAGGATGATGAATGCGACCACGGTCATTTTGGAACCTGAGCTCTTCAGTCTGTGGTTCAGACGGGCAAGCGACTCAATGAACATGTCGACACCCTTATTCCTGTACTCATATCGACCGGCCGTGAAGAAGTAGAGGGTGTTCTCGGGATCGAAATCATTGTGACCATAGAAATGACCTCGAACGAAGTCGTGAATCTTCTCCTTGGACTGTTGATGTAAGTTCTGAAACTCGTGCATAGCAGAAAACTTGGTCACGTTCAATCCGTTGGGGAGGACTCCGTCAGGCTTGCGCTTGAGGAGATGCTCACTTTCGTAGGCAGTAATGTGCGAGACCGTAGTGAAGACATCACAGGCGTGAGTTGCTGCACGCTCAATGCAGTATCGGTGGTAAATACCACGCTTTCCAGCCTCGGCGTCCACATCGAAGTATTGTAGGTTGTTGTAGAAATCAACGGAACCGGCACAGAGATATCTACCAAGGAGAGTTGCGTGGGTGGTGAAGATTGTCGTACAATCGATGCGGCGCTTTTTGCACAGAGGAAGAGCTACACCAGATAACCATTCGTGGAAATGTGCGATGACGGCAGTAGTTTTCTCGCGAGCGACAAACTGTGCGGGATTAGTAATTTTTCAGGACTCTTAAAATTGTATGTGCCTACCTCTCCCAAAAACCATGCGACCAAATAACCAAAGACCACAGCTTCGTTTGTCTCGTCATCTCCTGGTGGGGATGGAATTCCAGCAGTGTTCCAAAGATCTGCCTTCCACTCGTCAAGGAAACGATAGGCCGACTTGGTATCGATCAAGAGAACTCGTGGAGCGCCTTCTACCAGCCATCTACCGTAAACCATTTGGATACCTCGCTCTTCCATTGATTCGATGGTCGCGGCTATAGTTGGGTTGGTTGGGGTCAGAGCCTCCACCTCGACAGCGGCCTTGAAGGAATTAGCTCCTGTCTCGGAAGTAGGAAGAGGTGCAAACTTACAGAAGCTCTGTTGAGAGGACCAATGAGGGTGTATCGTTCTCCATATTCGGCGGTGGTAACGGGTGCTTTCGATTTGATGACAGAGTAAATGCCACCCACTGTTCACGGACTGGTTAGCTCTCTATTGTTGGGGTGATGGGGATTGTGTGGGAGGGACGTACCTCGATTTGCGACCTCGGTAGCAACCTCGAAGAGATAATGGTTCTTGACCTCGCGATTTGAGGTAGTCATCTTTGCGGACGATGGTTGTGGATGTGTATGGAGGAGAGAAAGTCAACGACTGAGGTAGAATTTGAGGATGGCGCAGGAAGCAATCTTAAAGGGCGAACGGGATGCTGCGAGAGAGGCCGCTTCAGCTGATGCAGTCTGCTTGCTCAGATGCTCCTACGCTGGCGTGAAAGATGGTGATCCTGATGGGTGAGGATGTGACGTTTTCCCTAAGCTGTTTTCCCACCTGGTGATCAGTCCCGTGGTCGGCGCGCACAAGGGCATTGGGTTCGGGGGGTTGGGGGAAGAGTAGTGCGAGGGATGGGAGGGAAATGGGTGATGGATGGGAGAGAGGGACGTACCAATTCGAGAGAACGATTGCTTTGTGTTCTGTGAATTGGTATCAATTCAACCAACTGCGATCAACTTCAGACCCAGACCGTCTGTAAGAAAGGTAAAATGGTTGAAGGTCGGGAGAGGGAGGGAGGGCGAAGACGAAGGGGACAGCGGCGAAGATAGCTCTTCAAGCTTCGAGCCTTGGAGCCGGGCAGCTGGGCAGATTGCGGTTTGGGTCATTTTGGGTGAGGCCGAGAAGGGAGGTTGGTGTCATGGCCGGCCTGTGATTGGGCGCCGGGGCGGCAATTAGCGGAGCTCATTGGCTCGTGCGGCCCCTCTTTATGACGCAGTGCAGCGAGATGATCCACGGACAATGCGCGAACATCAAATGCTCGCCGCGAACATCCTGAACGACAAGCACAGCCAGTGCAAGACGCTTCCTAGACCTCCGTCGTAGTAGCGACCACAGGCGAGCAAACACGCCGTTTCATTGCCATCTACTGTATCTCTGGCTCTGCTAGCCCAATGCAGACAAAGCGCCAAGGCTGGCCCGCTTAAACTTTCGCGGTCTCTCTTTGAGTCTTTGAGTCTCTGAGTCTCTGAGTCTCTGAGTCTTTGACTGTACCGTACCGTACCCATCCTGTCGACGCTAACTCCTCTCGTCTAGCGAGGGAGCTGTCTGAGACTTTCCAACCTCCCAGGCCAGCTCCAACTTGACTTAGCTCCCTCCTCGTCTAGCTTTGCGGGGTATTTGCTAGGAGAGTCCATCCTCGAGTATTGCGTCTGCTAATGAGATGCTTCCGCACCACGAATGCGCTTCCTTGGCTGCGGTCCTGCCAAAGCAGCAGATGGGACGATCGCAATTCGACATCGTACTGTATTCGATGCCTGCAATACTGATCGTACGGCAGTCCGGGTGCAGGCCAGAGAAGAAGCACAAGGATTGTCAGTGAGTGCCCAGCCCGCCACACCTTTTTCCTCACCTCTACCAAGCATCTTGATCTGGAGCCCATAATGCGACGACTACACCACCACGACTAATTGTATTGATAAACGGTCTACTAATCGAATCGGCACTCCTTCCTCCACGCGACGGCCAGCAAGGAAGCAGCTCTCCTGCCGTCGGTCCACTCACTCACCAGGTCTAGCGCCGTGGCCATCTAGTTCTAGAGTCTCAACGGCGGGCATCTCATTTCCCCCCTTCAAGCTACGAGCTCGCTCTTTTCATTCCCTTTCTCAGCCTGTCTCTGCATCTACACAGCAGAAAAGGAACACCCTCTCTGTAATACGAGCCGGTGTTCCCCTTCAGCTCTTTAGCCTTCCCCAGGCTGTTACTGCCCAACTACCGCCACGCCCCCTCTACAACCCTCCACCAGCTCCTCTCTGTCCCAACACTTCCACCGAAGTGTTGCCTCCCTCTCGAGTCCGTTCCTCTTTTGTCTTTTTTTTCTGTTGAAGCGAAAGATTTCTGCTGGACCCCTGTCGCTGGCCTTCCCGACCTGCAGCAATAACGGTCCAACACTTTTGGCGAGAAAATGTACGAGCACGCTGCAATGCTGCTGCTGCTGCTGCTGCCGGTGGCGTTGAGAGGAGGGGTGAGCTGCAGCCGCCCAGCACCACCTCCCGACCACGGCGACTGAACTGGTAATGCCGTGCAGCCAGTCAGTCATGGCCCATGCCTTCTTGCGGCTATCGAACCTCTTTTCCGTCCGAGGACATGGCTACAGCTGTCAAATTCGAGGCATTCTGTGATCGCATTTGATCTTTCAGGCAATTCCGTTTCCTTCCGCTAACTTCGGTGCTCCATGGCTTCAGGTGAGACATAGGAAAATCATGAATACGAAGAAATGGCACAAGCACCCTGCGAAATCGCGACAATGTCTGGGGGCGAAGTTTGCTTCCCACTTCTTGAAAACATCGCCATATTCATTCGGATTTGCCGGGTCGGCTCCATCAGAAGTGTCTCTGGTGCTCTGAGACTTGCAATTCTGCGGTGGCAGGACTTTTTGATTGTTGTGCTCATTGCATTTCCACATTTCATCTTCCCATTTTCTTTCTCATTATCAGAATTGTTATGTTGGTTCTTTGCACCATTCGGATTGTTTGAAAACTTTGCTTCGATAGCTACTGATATTGCCTTTTCAGGACCATGCTCATTTGATGAGAGGGAAGAGCAGTTTGGCTTTGAGCTAGACGCCATCGTAGGCTCAAAGTTATCAGGAGTCAAGAAGACGAGAGACAATACAAGCTTTCTGGAGAAACAGTACTCTAAGACATGATAGTCAGGTACCCGCCGGCTCCCGGTGGTCTTCTTGTTTTCGAGAGGAAGATCCTAACGACCAAACGAATCACGAGATATTTCACACGCACATTTTATGTTTGGCTCGGGCTACATGGACAGGCGTGCACTTTACAGAGATACTGCATCTTCTACTATTCGAGATCTAGGCCAGTGTCTGATGGTATTTGAGGCTCGTCCATTACAGAAAGTCAATTGATGGCTCGCAGTATTGTCTCTCTTAAAGCATACACAAACCAATCATCGATCTCATCGGTCGAATAGCTGGATATCGAACCCATCTGAATTCAAAACAATGGAGTCCAATCGTAATCACTTTTATTCTCACGATCATATCAGAAAAGCAATCTTATCAAACTTTTCTACCTTCTGTTGTTTGCTTTTTCCTAACGCCGGAAGCTCCAAAAATCTTCTCAAAACTCAATTGAGGAGACTGGGCCAGTCATTGTCTTGTGCCGGGAAATGCAAACCCAAAACCCCCACAATCCAAAGCAACGATGGACCCCAAGAACCCCTAAGAAATGCTCATACAGTATCCTCCAAGCTCGGGGTGAGTAGGTCCCATAGCGAGTGTGCGCTATGTAAGCGAAAGGTCGAGCGTACCTCGGACGAATGAGAAACTGATGCATCACTCATTCTGGATCTCGATGGTTCTTCGGAATGGGCAAGATCTCGACCCGAGACTTCGGAGGAGTGATCCAAGCTGGATTGTCAAGAACCACCAAAATCAATCCTCGAAGGGCTCAGTGTTTTGCAGCCATGCCAGTATATGGTGATTCTGATGGACAACATCTTCGAATGCAGCAGGATAATGCGTACCATCAAAGTTCAAGAATGCTTCCTCGGCGTTCCCTTCTTCATACTCATCATCATAACCATAAAGGTAATCATTCTCCTCGTCATCGTCGTCGTCGTCTTCCTCTCCCCTCCTGCATTTCCTCCTCTTGTTCTTCTGACCCGAATCTCCGACAAGTCTAGGACAAAGCTCTCCTTCGATATAGTATAGCACCTCGTCCACAGAGTCCAAGTCGGCACTCGAGGATTCTTCTGGAGTCAACTCCTCTTCATCGTGAGGCTGACCTTCTTCGTCCGAATTCTGTCCTTCGGCGGCATGTGACCCTTCCTGATTCACCAGATATGAGAATGAAGCAGGCCTATTCAACCACTCAAAGGGATCTTCTTCCTCTAAATCACTGTCTTCATCCTCATCACTCTCCCAAAAAGACTCCTCTTGAATGTCAAAGTCCAATTGAACTTGCAATTCTGCGAGAAATGAATCGACTCTGTCAGACTCGGGTTGTTCTTCATCGGAGGAGGAGGAGGAGGAGGATGAAGAAGCAAGAAAAGGGCGAGAAGTGTCTGTAACTCCATTAACTCTATTCAACCACTCTTGAAGGGTTTCTTCGCGTTCACTATCCGATAAGGAACAGGAGGAGTGGGATGAAGAGACAGGAAAAGGAGGAGGAGTGGCCGGAACATCTCCGTTCAGCGACTGCTGGGGATTTGCTTCGTGTTTTCCCTCTTCCTCCTCTTCTTCCTCCGCCTCCTCGTCTTTCTGCTTAGAGATGTCCTCTTCCTCCTCAAAAGATGGCCAAACACTCCTCATCAAAGATGAATTCCCCCGCACCTGCCCGCGTGATTTGGGAGTCACTTCACCATCCCCAATCCCATTAACATCCTCCCTCCACGTGCGATCCCACAAAACAGGCTCCAGAAACGGATTCCGAAACGAAATTCCATCACTTTGCAAATCAAACAAGTACGATGCACGTTCAAAATCCTCAGCATCGTCGTACGAGCAGGGGAGATTTTGAAAGAGGTCGGCGTAGGTGTAAGGGGGGAAGAGAGCGCTGTCATCGTTGGCCCAGTCGTAGGTCTCGTCTACTTCTTCCTCTTCGTCATCTTCCTGGTCCTTCTGGTCTCTTGAGCTAGACTCGGAGTTAGACCCGATCGCCTCGTTGTCTTCTGAACGCAATAGAGATTGAGATCGAAAACGTGCCTGATTGCGAGATAAAACCAAGAAGTGATTCCGTCGTCGCTGTCGTCCTCGCTGTTTCTCTTCCTCTCCCTCTCCATCCTCATCTGCCTCTCCCGCCTCCTCTCCTGCTCCTTCTCCTCCCCCCTGTTTCCACCCCTGTCCCTCTCCCTCTTGCTGATAAACACCCCTAATCTCCCTCGCAAGCAAAAGCACGAGAACATCGTGTTCATCTTGAGTGAGATTGCGAGAGTTGCTTCGTGTGAGGAGAGTGGTGAGGAGGTACATTTCTGCCAGGGAGGTGAGATGGATTGTTAGAAGTGGTGAGAGGCGGGAGGTTTGGTGGTGTGGGGAGAACATGTTGGTGGTTGTGGTGAGTGGCGAGTGGAGAGTTGTATGGTGGAGTTGTGGTAGTTGTGGAAATGGGAGTGGTAGTGGTGTTGTTGTCTGCTGAACTTGACTCCTCGAGAGAATGTAATGCAATGCAAGACAAGCCCGAAAAAAATAACTTATAAGTGTAAGTAAGAAAGGAACGTATGTGTATGTATTAAGACGCAAAAGACCTGCTTCTACCAAAGTTTTTGAGCGTATTGCTTCCTTGTTTTGCGTTTGTTGAGTCGAGGTAGATGTCCCGAGGTCGATGATGAAAAAAAAAACTCATCTCTAGGAGGGGAAGGTAGGGAAGAGATATAGTTTTGGACTTGGAGTCGTTTCTTGTATGTTTCTTTTATCGAGTTGTGTTTGTTGTTGGACTTGTCCTTGTTTTTGTTTGGTGTTCTTTGTACTCGATATGTCGTGGGATGGAGAAGAATAGAGGTGGTTGTGGAAGATAATGGGTATTATCTGCTTTCTTCCGAGGAGAGAAGGAATGAATGAATGAATAGAGGAGCTGAGGCGGTAATAGTCGTTGTTGACAAAGAGGCAAAAGAAAGAGAGAGAGAAAGACAGAGAATGGGTGGATGAACAAGTGGATGAACAAGTGGATGAACAAGTGGATGAACAAGCGGGTGAGTTGCTATAGACAGGACAATGGAATAATAATAGCTTTGTTAATGCGCACGTTACCACAACCCTCGAGGACAATCTCCATGAAACTGTATATATCCAGTTATTTCTCAATCCTCGCCGTATCTACCTATGCCATCTCATATCTCATATCTTACCCTCCAAGCCACTTCCTCGTCATCATCTAAGTACAAAAAAATCTCAATAACTCACCATCATCACACCAATATGTACTCAATCTTAACATGGTGTCTCGGCCTCGACCGTCGTCCTCACCACAGAGATCAAGGACACATGAGTGTACTATCACTCACCGAATCAACATACGAAATACGCCAAGCAATCAAAGTCGAAATATCGCGTTGTCAAGCGCAGGAAATTGAAATTATGAGTCCTCGGAGGAGGAGGAGGAGGGAATCCGAAAGTGCTAGCGGGGAGACAAGAGAGCTCGAAATTATTGGGATGGAACTAGGACAGAGCTTTCGCAGTAACCATTGGAGGGCCAAAAGACCTCGGAACTGCCAGCAAATAAATATCTGACAAAATTCGGACTCACCCGTAACGAAGAGACGGCAGCAAAGACTCCTAAAATCATCACCACTTACCTTCGTCAGCTGGAATGTTGTTCGCCTGTTGCTGCTTGTATTCTACCTTCGCCGCCTGCTGGACGGAAGGGAAAGGAGGAGGTTAAATCTGGGCGTGGAGAGGAAGAGGAGATGTTTGAGGGGATAGATGTCGATGAGTTGGTTTTGGTTCTTGCTACTGCTCGTCCAACTATCATCCCCCTCCCGCTCACAACTCCAACTCCAACATTCCTATTTCTCCTCCCCTCACCTCCATCACCACTGCCAAACCATTTTTCTAAGAGCGCCACAATCGCCATTCAAGATCGTAGCAGGCAGAAAATATCAACATTTTGATGTTGAGGGACTGATCATGACAGACTGTGGGGGAGAGATGGTGTGTCATGGTCCTTTATATGGGAGGACTGCGGAGGAGTGGTTTACGATGTTTAAGATTTATTTATCCTCGGCGATTGAGATTGCGATTGGGTTGGTGGTAAGGTTGGTTGGACGATTTTGAAAAGGAGGGTGGAGAGAGCGAGAGAAGGTGGTGAGTAATTAGTAGGGGGGGGTCTAGATTCAAGAATGCAGCGTATGAAATACGTGTATTGGAATTTTTACCTTGGCTTTTGAATGTGACTGTGAGCTTGGTAATCTGGATCAAAGGAAAATTCTATTGTCTTCACATACTTGCAAGCTTGGGTCTCATGTTGTGAAGTGACTGACTGCTTTCCAGTAGCGGTGATTACAAGGCTGCCAGAAAAGAGACAATCAAAAGTAAAGCCTCAAAATACCCAACGAGTAAATTGGTAAAAAAAACTCGGATCTACCGATGTAGATCGTGGAAAAACCCCAGGCGAGAAGGAATTTTTGAAGCATGTCACTTGCAATGAATGGTTGGCGCATATGGCAGAGGTTGGCGCGTATGGTAGTTTAACGACTTCGCGGTCAAGCATGTCACGACTCGGCCAACTGATTGTTTAGAACGATTGGGAGCGAGCTGGCTTATTTTTGATTATATCGATAGTGCGAAGGTTGTTAGCAGAGGTGCTATTGTCGTTCGAAGGTTGTTGTCGATTAGGTAGGTTACTGAGCGGATACAACCGAAAGAAATGACACCTCATGGAGAACCAATGTGACCAACAGAACAAACCTCGATTCACTTGCTGCTCGGATAAATCACAATTTAAACAACAGAGGGAAATGTTGAATAATACACTTTCAGGCCCTATTTAGAAGCACTCTTTCTTCGAGCTTACGAGTTCCCAAAATAGCCACGAAGATTGAGAGAACGACCTTCATCGCCAGTTCAACCGAACAACAGCAATTACAATAAGAATTGTACCTTTGTGTTGGATCAAATATTTGATTGTATCAGGACAATCGTCATGTACTTCATAAGGCTATGTTCCATTCTCTTTCATCACAAGCAACAATAGGGTACGACAATGGTTCCTTTGGCAGCCAACAGACAAGAGAAGCCCCAATATAAACTCCCACCACTTCCCAACATGGCAGGTTTAATTTTCTCTATCATTATTCTCCACATCAAAAGTATAACTCTCGGCATTTTCTATTCTTTCCAACTATCCAGTCCATCCCTTAGCGCAGCGCGCATCACATTTCAGCATTTTCAGCGTTACAGAAATACTTCCATCAATTTTAAGCATCGGAAGCAGCATATCATACACCAACGGTTCTACAACCCATTAATTCACACAAAAATAAAAATTAAATAAACTTTTAAACGAAATCTCCAATGACAATGCCTTTCCATCGAGGAAACCAATACGCCGGCATTCGTAAAGGACACCAACCCATCAACGGAGCAAACCACAAGCGCAACATGGCCCGGTCAAACGACCACCCATCAGCAAGCCAAGCCAGTTCCAAGCAAGTCGTCTGTCTCAACTGCCAAAGAAGAGGTCACAACGCAAGCGAATGTTGGAGGCCCAGCAAGTTCGGGTATGAATCGATTGACTTTGAGGACGAGATCGATGAGGACAAGATCGATTTTTCGGCTCCAGCAAATCACCGCCATGGCTCTCGTAGTATAAGGCAATGCACTCACTGTGGAAAGAATGGTCACTTGATTAATCGATGCTTTGTATTGCGGAAGCAGCAGGAGATTGAAGGTCAGAATCACGAAACCACCATCAACCGTTTCTGGCAACCCTCTAACCCTTCTGTGCTCAAGTGTGAGCATTGCGGAGCGAATGGCCACAAGCAAGAACTCTGTTACTCCTTCTTGCAACAAATGAGAGAACATACAAGGGAACATGCAGAGCAAGATTCCACGCCGAGCATTTTCGCTACTAGGTGGGGTGTTCCATGTCCTCTCTGCGACATTGTCGGTCACAGAGCAGATGGTTGTCCCATGCTTCACGCGCAGCAGAAGATGGAAGGGATCGTGTGTTGCGAGCCTGTCGTTTTGACCAACTCGATAGATAGCTTCGGGTCCTCTCCAAACGGTTTCGGTGTCACAGACAATCTTTACTCCGCGATGAAGCAGGTGATGCAAGAGTTCGTGCCTGAGATTGTTCAGTCTACCTGCGCTGCTTTGGCTGCGCAGTCGTCTCCATGTCGGATTCCATCATGCGGCGGCAACGGCAGGTTTCCACCTGGCAACGGCGGTCAAGTTCACAAGCCTTACTTCCCATCTTCTTCAATCAACCGACACAACTTCTCTCCTAAAAAAGAAATTTCCAATCCATCTGACACTGGGTTCAGCAACGTTTGCTTCAAATGCCATGTGGAGGCTTCAGTCGAGACTCCGATTCCTGGCTTTGAGACGGCATGCATGTTGAATCATAGAACCAATTACATAAGTGGCATTGGTTGGTGTCTGGGAGAGGACAGAGAGTGTTTGACGAACGAGAATGGAGAGATGAGGATGATCTGCGTCAAAACGATCTGTGGATGTAAGGAGTGTAGGGGACATTACAAGCCGGAGGCTGCTACACAGCTTTCTACAATGAATGTGCGGTTCGGTGAGGATCCGATCATTTTCAAGTTTATTTATTGGTGATTCTTTCCTTCTGCCAGTTGGAGGGATTAGGTTTAATGGGGAGGGAATGCTTTTATTTTTGCTGCTAGGCAGGATAATGGACGAACTCGTCATTACTGCTGCTGGTCCGGAATGATTTCAACGAAGTTATGATAACTATAATGATAAGTTTAATTCAAACCATTTCTAGTATCTCCCAAGTATCCCATCCAATCGTAAAAAGCAATTTCTTATAACCATGACCGAAAGGAATAGGAAGTGTTCTACCTCCATCGTCAACCAAATCCAGGTCGCTTAGGACCCTGCCAAGTCCAGTCAAAACTCGTCTAAAGCCAACAGCCGAATCAGAATGGAGAGACGAATTCTTACTCCGAACTTCACCCGTTAGGGTTGGTGCGCACCTCTGTCTTTCACTTTTTTTTTTTTTTTTTTCGAAACATACTCGGAAAATCTTCGGGTGATGCGAAGTGCAACAGAATGTGCGCTCGACGTTCGGGAAATCGTCGGGGAAGGTGGTGATTGGGACGACTCGTGAGGTTGGATCGATTACGGAGAAAGATTGGTGGGGGGTGGGTTGGAGGATGGAAATGGGGATGTGGAGATAAGATAACTTTGCATTTGTTTTGGGGACGAGGTGGATGTGGATTGCGTTGAGTATCGGGGGCGAGTACAGGGTCAGAGTGGTGGAGATATTTTGAGTGCCATTGAGCGACTTCATCTTTTTAACCACAAATTAGCAGCAAGATTATTCAACGATTCTGATTTTCTCAATATTCCCACCAAAAATATTTGTAACGTCTAGGAAGATCTCAAAGTCCGGCTTCGAATGTGGGATGCGTCGGGCTGTCGTCCAAGATTTCAAGCTTCGCCTTGGCAATCGATTCTCTAACCAACTTTCTGATGTCCACCTCCTCCAAGACATATAAGAAGTAAGAGAGTAAAAGAATGTAAAGTTGGCAAGCACATCTACCCAGTTTTTGGAAGTTGGTATCTTCACACCGGGTAGGATTGACGTTTGCCAAGACCCGATTCGAGGAGGACGATATCGAACATGAGGAAGTTTTGCTGCAAATCAAAGGCATCTGTTGCGGAATTTGGATAACTATTCTTTTCGTAGTTTAGATAGTCTGAAAGCGCTTGGGCATGGTCTTAAATCGTTACTAGAAATTGCGCCTGCAGGAAAAACTGAGTACCTCGTTTCTCAGCTCACGACCTTGCGGATCAAGTACAACATACAAAGGCCATTCTCTCGTGCTTGTGAAGTTTACGCTTAATTTGCAAGCTAATGCTGTGAAGCTATATATCGCCATTGATTCCACTTGTCGCCATATCAAGCAAGTGCGACGCAATTCGATGACGAGGTGTTGTTGCGAATATAAATTTCAGCAACCGACCAATTACACTTGAAGTCATTCGGATCTTCAAAAGGTCAGGAGAGCCGAGAAATCATCAATCTTCTTACAAGATTCTCCAGTCTTCGGGAATTCTATTCATCACCCACGTCCTTTCTTTCCGTCGTGTTCTCTCCGTATTAGCACGCAAAAGAGAAAATCAAAAATTCGAGGAACAACCTTACAAATCTCTAGGTTTAGGCGATCATCACCTCAACTGTTGCTTTCAATTACCATCTATCAAGTCTACAGTCTACTTCCCTCTCGTTTTCATTATCCATCTTCTCAATTACTTTGAAGGAAGATACCTATTGATTTCTTCATCTCTTTCATCTCAACTTGAATATTGTCCCGAGTCTCGAACAAGGCAAACTGTCGGTAACACTAAAGTAACTATCCGTAAGATACGATTCACGTGAAAAGGAGACCGCACTGTTACGAATAATAGGTATGCTATTATCGTAGGTGTGAAGTCTACAGAGCAGCGACCGGGGTCACTGCCCTCGATCTATCTATGTATCGGCTAAACGGCAAAAGGTAAAACACGCTAGTCACGATCACCTGACTCCGCGATTCGCTCTCACAGTGAATCGCGTTCAGTGATCGCGTTCGAATTACTAACACAAACTGAACTTCAAGTTTGAGGCGCTCTCGCTCAAGATGTCTGACCATGCTAAGAAACATCTTAATCCCAAACTACACCGGACCTTTTTTCAAGATCTTCTTCTTGCGGTCATATCATGATAATGTAGTTAACACACATACAAATTTGGCAAGAAATCCTGGAGAGAAAAACCATGCATTTTCGACAGATATTCCCATTGGTGTTACACCAGTTACCACCACCATGCACCCCCATGTCGCCTCAACAGCCCGGGGCAAAAAGGGTGTTGTCGACGATCTTCATTCGGACTCAGAAGGCGACTCTGATGATTTCATGAGTGCCTCCGAGTCAATGAACAAACCAAAGAGTCGAAAGTCATACAGAACGCGCCACATGTTAGCAGGGCACAAAGGCATTGCTAAAAATCATCACCGTTCGATCCAGTCACCCAAGAAGAAGGACAGGATAAGGGAGAAGCAGAGGCAAAAGAAGCAAGTTAAGGTTTGCATCTGGTATCGGAAGAAAATAATATTTTGGAGTCTGGAGATTCGATCTTCGAGGAAGTAAACCTACGTGTTCCTGCCTTGCACTTTGCAAAAGCGAAGGAGGCTGCCAACAAGAAAGAAAAAGCACCCAATACCAAGGCTGCAAAAGGATCTAGTACAACAATCGCCGCTGCTACCGATGAGGGAAAAGGAGACGACGATGAGCAGGAGACTTCGTACGGCGATGAGATGAGATTGAGGCAGCATAGAACTCTACATGATATTTTTATGGGAAATTTTGGAAGGCTATGTTGCCGATGAGGAAATTCTTGGAAAATGCCTGGACTTGACCAGGGTGATAAAAGAAAAGTATCACAAAAAGCATGATTCTGCAAAGGAAACACGTCAGGAGGAGAAAAAGTGGAAGTTGTTTGGCCCCCGAGTCAAGCACCCATTTTCTAAAGCTGAGATTCGTGAACCCTTGAGGGCAAAGGCGAATTTGGCAATGTAGAAAAGTTGCGAAAATGGGCGAAACCAGCAAACCCGAATTTGGTTCCTAGGCTCTTAATGCGAGCATGGGACGTAAGTAGCAAATCGGGCATCGTTGACAAATGAGTTGGCCTGAGATCTCAAGGCACAGCCTATCGATTGGACACAGAATTCGCTCGACAAACTGCTCTTGGCCAGCATGGCAGCTGGCGAAATCCACATGCTACGCCTTTCATCAGTACATTGGCCTCTATCCATGAGACTGAATAGATCAGAGTTCCTCACTTTGAAAATGGACAGGAGAAAAAGAAGAGAGGTCCACCCAAGACAAATATAACAATTATCAATACTGCTGCCCGACCGGCTGCTGGCAAGCCAATATTAAGCATGAAGGAGGAGCTTTTGCATCACAAGCCAAAGAAGACACAAGCTGTTTGATATAACATCACTACATCCTACGATTTCGAGTGGCTTCTGCCATTTCACTGCGGTTCAGACGAGATTGTCGGCACTTGGCTTGGGTATGAAATCTGTGAATGGACGAGCAACAACAAAACAGGTTTTACGGGATGGGCTCGAAAGGTTGCTATTCCAGTTTACCAAAAGCACGAGCAAACTAGGCTCGAGGCCATATCGGAGAGAAAGAGACGTTTTGAGGGACGCCAACAGGCCAAGAAGGTTCTCGCCAATCCTCAGGTTATTAATATAGAGGACGCTAATGAAACTGAGGAACTTCCCAGAGATAAACGCTTAGCGCCAAAACGCCAATGAGCTACCATTGCTTGTCGTTAACAACATATTAGCACCTCGACATTTACGAATCACATAGTCTAACCAGTGGAAGGGGAGAGAAGAATGATCTGCTGGCATAAACACGGAAAATGACTATTGAGAACAGTATACAAAAGGCAAGTGCTAAAGACCAAAAACCAGTATAACAAATTTGTTCAACCACGGCATTTCTCTAACTCGAGTGCCTCGTAGCGTGACTTATTGGGCATTGGGGGCTTAAAATGGGAAATGAAGTCGTGATGAGTCGGTTTCTTCCGGTCATGACATTCAACGTGATCTTCGCCTGCAAAAAGAATGAATTGGACACATCGTTCATGTCAAGACTTACGCCTAACTGCTGCGATTCAACCAAGTTGAAATTGCGACTGCAGTCATATCCATATTAGCAAACGAAGAGCGTTGAACTTCATTTTGTGCCTTTCCTGGTGAAGTTCATAGAGCAAGGGGCAAGATCCTGCTTACAATACTACCCCACTCAGCCCAACCTCTGCCTTTTATCAAGCTCTGATTCACCGATTTATACGAGGAGCTGGTAGCGAGATTTCGTGATGCTGTACACTTGAAAGCAGCATCACTCTAGACTGCTATCCGCGTCTGGCACAAGCAGTTATTACTGATCAGCCGTCTCGATGACTGTGTTTTTACCATCAACTTGATGATGATCTAGCGGCCACCTTGGCTTTTCAGCGCAATAGCGAACAATCCCACATTAACTCCCTTACTCGAAACAATTTCATTGTGTACCTCTCCGCAAACTATTGCAGTACGATAACCACAAATAGGATGACAGCAATAGCCAATACGACAGAAGATTTACTTGATCTCATCGACGTGCTGAAGATCGCTACGCCGCAAAGCAGCATGATACTCACTTTCCTCTCTAGTTCATACAGCATTGTATGAACAGGTCGCTTTGATCCTGCTTCCTTCGATCTCTTCCATCCAGCAATCCCTTGCATCCTCGCACTCGAACTCGGAGTCATCCAGTACCTCCTACCACATTCACCAACCTCTCTAAATCACAATCGTTGTTCTCAACCGACCTGCCGACCGATCTTCAAACCCCCTTTATCCGCAAGCCCGAAGTACTTTGACAGACAATTTGTGTGTGTTTACCCCTGAAAATCAATTCAGCACCTCAAGTGACCAACCGAGGCGCTCACCAACAGCGATCCCCTGTCTGTCAGCCTTGCTTGCTCAGGACAGTTCAACCCCATCTTTTGTCGCGATATCCCCACAACAAAGTTCGTTCGCAAGAACGACCGAAACCGCCAACCTGGCGAAATTCCGCATCATGAGGTGGTTTAAGAAGAAGTCTAAGTCGAAACCGGAGAGCGTGCCAGCTCGCAACCAACGCGACCCGGCCTTGGCCAATTACAGAACCCCGCCAACGGTGCCGGTATCGAGGAAATTACTGGAGAGTCTGCCCGTCGCGATACTCGAGCGCATCTTCACCTTTGTGTGTCCGCATACTCAGGATGAGAGCTACGAGAGCTGCGAGCAGTCGGCGCTCGAGGATACGTGCATGCTGTGTGATCTACGAGATCTGTCGCACTGCGCGCAAGCCTCGAAGAAATGGAGAGCCGCGGCCTACAAAGTGATGTAAGTAAACAAATGCGCAAGAGGATATGATAATTAACGCGTCTATAGGTTCTATAGCATTCGCATTGATGCCGTACACTACTGCGATCTCGAAGATACACTTGCAGAAAAGCGAAAGCGTCGGTCTTTTATGGGACGCAATGCCGAGCCAGAGGATACACCCACCGCAAGACTACGATTGCTCTACAGAACACTATCGCACTTCCAAGACTCAATAGCGTTGGATGTGAAATTTCTCAAGATTCCCTATATGACAAGAGAGACGAACAAAGCAGATCTGGCTCGAGCTATTTCTATGCTGCCCCGCTTACAATATGTTGACCTTCCCGAAGGATTCTTCACGGACGACCCATCCTGCCATACTTTGAAATCGGAACTCCAAGGACGATGTCCAGATATTAGGAAGATGTCATATATGGGAGGTTCAGAGAGGAGTCTGGAAGTTCTGGCAAATGGGGCAACTTGGCGAAATTTGGAGGTGATTGAGCTGTCACGACTGAACATGGATCCTACAATTTTGAGGCATGCTCTGGGTGCGTTGCCAAATTTGCGAGCCCTGAAAGCTTCCGATATGCCTTCGTTCAACGATGATTTGTTCAAGCATAGCGACTATCTCCCACCTTTCCCTGCTCTTACCGAGATCATATTCACCAAGACTCCAAATATCACCACCCAGGGACTTTGCAATTACCTCTTGCGCAGTGATACGCAGAAGTCCTTGAAGGTGCTGCTACTTACAACAACTGGTGTCCATCCTTCCACACTGCAACAGATCCTTATCCAAGCACCAAATCTCACCAAGTTGTCTATGGTTGAACAGATCACGACGTCCTTCCCAGCTGCGGGCAATATACCACCCCTCCAGTCAAGATCTCTCAAAATATTACACTTCGAAATCTCAGCGGCTGCCTCTGCCAATGCGTACGCGAGTACGGCTTCAACATACTACGCCTATCTTGCTAATTCTCTGGTGGTGGGCGGTCTGCCAGCCTTGCACGAACTTTACGTCCGAGGCAAGTTATCGTACCTACTTTATGAAACATACTAACATTGAATCAGATCCTGAGTTCCCTGAGCTACTTCTCGACCTTGTACCGCCACCTGTACCATTTGCATCCAGTGCGGATAATTATGTCCCTCCAGTTCCCTCCTTCACCTCCCCATTAAGCAACCGTTTCAGTTCTAACAATCCCTTCGCCAACGCCAACGCTCCAAAAATGCCAACTGGTCCAGCTCTAAAGCAAGAACTGGAGATTTATAGCAAAGGACTAGAGGAGCTGGAGTGGATCGTATCAAAATACATACCACCCAAGAACGGCGGTCGTAGAGGAAGTGCAACCACACCAAGACCAGTCAGTAGTTATGGCCTTGGCGACGGCTTAAGAAACAACTGGGACGAGAAGGGCGGAGCGAGAAAGAGTATGATGGTCGGAAATGGTTTCGGAGGCTTCCTCTCTGTACCGGCGGACGGAAACGGACGACCAAGAAGCTCCGGCGGCGAACACAAGAGCCATCGAAAGCAACCAAGCCAAAGTGATCTATGGCGCTAAGTATGAGCGAAGCGTCCTTTTTTCAAAATTAACATTTTTATACACTGTTTTTGCTAAGTTACCAGATATGCAGCAGAAGAAAGGGGCGAATTTCTAAAAGAACATGGGCGTTCGAGTGATATTTGGTCGGAAGCGATTGTTTTGCTTTTGCATTTTCAATGAGCTGAGCTTTTCACAACTGGACGAGACTTGTTTCCTGGTTGTTCTTTCCGTCTCACAAGCACGCTTTGTAAATATACCCCACAACTAATTCCAAGTCAAAACATTTCCAATCGTTCTTTTCCAGAAAGTAAATCACCACAACTACCTGCAAGCCCGTGCCGACTCCGACACTTACTCCAACTCACCTCCATCCATTGGCCTGCTTCCCCAGCCTTGTCCCTCCATCTACTCAACTTTTGTTGCATGTCTACACGGGTAGCGGAAGGATCTCAGACCGATTTCCCCTCTTACAAATCTG
>JBAMDN010000052.1:0-46584 GCA_037074945.1 Tetracladium marchalianum
TAGCCTCTGTCGGAATTCTTCTTCATACTCTTGAAGGCCCACTCGAATCTTTTCGAGGCCTTCTATGCCATCGACAGTAGCTTCACATTCGTGAGCAAAGACTGTGTTATTCTTGGTTGCAAAGGAATGCCTATGGCCACTTGAATCCTGCGCAAGTCCTTGAGTTTCGAGGTGAGGATGCCCCGTATCCAATACCTCCTGTGCACCCGCTGGAAAAGTCTTGTACTCATGATTTGGATTATATCCACAGCGAGAGCTCAAGTTATACTGGTCAATCTTTCTGGGCTCGTACTTCTTTCCATCATGTCGGTCTAAAGTCTCGACAATCTGTGCTTTGGCCTTACTCTTATCAACCCCGACCTGGAATACGGCATCAGAGAGAGAGCTGAGTCGAGTAGAGTGTTCTACCTGTGTTGCGCTCACATCCCCAGAATTTCCTGGCCATTTTGTAATGGTAGATGAAACACTCAACTTGGATGAGCCCATAGGTCTACTATGGCTGTCTTTAGGGGACATGGCTGCTTCTCTGCTCCGACCCATTTGCGGCTTTCCAACATTGTTCCTTGGAGACATGACTGATTCCCGGTTTCGACTCATTACGCTGTTGCGCTTCGTGACTTTGTATGATTCATTTTCCATATATGAAGATCGATGGGCTCGGTTTCGAAACTTCCAAGTCCGGGGTGTGACGTTGTTTTTCTTTCTTGTAAGCTTCGGTTTCGTCACTCCGTTGATTTCGTCCATGAAATAATCCTGCCAAATCGACTTCTCTTCTAATTTGCTGGGTTCTCGTCTATGATGGAAGGCAGGTGTTTTATTAGACTCTTGTTGACGGTGTTCACTGGGCTTTTGTTGATGGTGTTCGTCGGATTCTTGCCGAAGGTGCTCACTGGATTCTTGTCGACGGTGGATGCCACTTCGTCGCTGAGTTCGATCTTTGGCATTGGTCCCCAATCTGTCCTTTAGGATTTGAAGCCATGCTCTCGCTACAGCGATTATCTTGGTTAGCAAATCGTATATACTCAGAAGGAAGTTGATCTAAGATCTGCAATGCAGGGTGGTTCCAGTTCTTCAGGACTGTTGACTTACGTTCTTCCGCCATATTGAGGCACCTTGCTCGAGCCTTTGGCACACGGCCGTAGCTCGAAATCTAGCGCTGGGATCTTGGAAGCTTCTCGCGAAGACAACTCGGAAAGTTTACAATTCGATGCTGCAATTGGTCGTGGAAGCTATTGCATTGATTCGATGCTGCGCTTTATCCAGAGGAAGATCGATCACTTATAGCTTCTCCCATCAATAACAACTCTTCAGATCATGACAATCGAACTCATGCCTCTTCCAACTTGGAAGCTGGTTTGGATGCGCGATCGTATGCACAGTAGCCTTTGTGCCGCTTCAAGGGCGTCTGCAGGGATTTTGATGTTCAAAAAGATATCCTGATCTTGTTTTCGAAACAGAAAAGAATAGCAGGCGACGTGACGCAAGAGGCGAGATAGGCAACAAGACTATATCCTTCAACAAAGATACTGTATCAAACAGTTTGTCGTACGCAGATCGAGAGGAAGGATATTGAAAGCTCTGTTGCTGGTCAAGAAGTGAGGATGATGTCCAGAGAGTCGGTCGATCTTTCAAAGGTTGAAAGTGGAAGGAGGGTGAGGCTCGTCGCTAGCGCAAAGTGATAAGCTCGATCACCTTCTCCGAAAAGGGCCGTCGGCGATTATTTTCTCCGGTGCCTTTTCAAGCGAAGACCAACTCTAAATAAACAATCTAGGAGGCCGCTGATGCAAAGTGAATGGATGTGTGGAGATCCTTGGGACATGATTGTGCCACACAATCGAAAATTTCACAATTTCTTGTCACTCTGGCTTGGGCAGGTCACTCCAAGCAAGACTACTTTCAACAAGTTCACACAAAGAACTAGAGGCTCATGATACGTCAAGAAAGCTTGTTTAAGCTACAAAAGATTTGAGCGTCTTTGTTTACTTTTTACAATTATTCAACAGACTGGAAGGTTTCTATAACAACTCTGGATTGTAATTACGACAACGTGCTCTGTCCAACTCTTTTTAACTACAAATGGCTTCTATTATGGAAGGCTTCGAAGTTCTCTCGTGTTTTCTAAACTATGGGACTGTTTTGAAGTCTTCCAGAGTTTCGAATATTCCCAGCCAGATTTCCAATGCTCTGAAGCATCATGACCACAACAACGAAAGTCTGAGTGAACAGTCCAACGGCAATCCCCTGGAAAGCATCTGTTGGATCTATTGGAGTTTTGTTGACCTCGAGGTAAAAGGAAAGAATAAACTTGGCTACGACCTCCTTTTCCGGTCCTACCTGCACACAATTTCTACGGCTGCTACGGTCCTCCTCCTCCATTTCCATTCCCATTGCCAATTGGGATGACTGTGCCATTTTCAGGTCCCGTTCAACCATTCCCCCTCCTAGTGCTGTTTCTCCAACACTCACAAGGGGACAAAACCACCTCATCAACATCCGCCAGCCTCATCTTGAGACTGTGGTTCTTCCATGCCTCCCGGCAGGTCTCAACTTGAGACTCGATACCTTGAGGAATTCAGTAGAGATTACCTTCCCAGAGTCTACCAGTTGAAAAAGTCAGAGACAATAAACCTTCATTTCACAATCAATGAGAACATTCATTCTCCAGGTATGGAAGCGGAGAACGTCTACGCCATCTCATCAAAGCAAAGAGACCGAAGGATTTGAACAGCTGTTCCACAATCAACGAAGACTTCATATCTCCGATTATAAAGAGAGAGAAAGGTGGGTGAAGTGTTGACTCATGGAGAGCACTTTCCCCATGACTCTGCTTACGACCGTTCGGCTTGGAGACTGATATTCGAAATGGCAAGTCTGATAGTCCCCGGAGGTCGCCTTAATGAGCCCTGTGTGTTTTGCAGGAATTGTGTTGACCTTGAAGTTTACGTGCAAGACGCACAGCAATCCCAGTCGTGGATCTCACGACAATCTCTTCCGTTCGTTCCAGGAATTCGTCATCCGACCGCAAAGCATCAAGGAACGATGTTGCAACTTGTTTAGAGGTATATCCAAGATTTCGGAGAGTCATCTGATTCGCCAACGGCCAAGTTAGAGGCCAGCCCGCAACTTCCGCTGCAACTCCCAAACTCGAGTACAGCACTGCTCCAACTATCAATCCAACTGCTGGCTATGCCTTTTCTGGAGGTGTTCTTCAAGAAACCGGCAAATTAGAAGCTTCAGCCGCTTCTAAGGATTCGGCACCCGCACATAGTATCAAGCAATACTATTATCGCTTGTCTTGAATCAAATCCAAGATGCCGAAGAGGAACTTCTTTTGGTTTTCTCGGCCGATGTCGGCGGAGTTCTGAAATATAGTCTTTCTTGAAGGTGACTGGCCACTGGCCACTCACTGATGTCGCACTTGAATCGGTGGCGGTGGTGTGTCTCGCTACCGCCCAGAGAGCCAAGACTTTTGGTTCTGGTGGAATAAGACAATTCGAGTTCTGGGTTGGTTTGACTCGTGTGTTGGACAACAAACTAATCGACTTTACTGGCAGCGATCCCAAGGACTGGACCGATGACCTACGGTCTCGGATATAAATTCCCCCTTTTGCCTGCCCTAGAGCAGCACGTCTGCTATGCAAAGATTGCAGGACAGAAAGCCAAGGTTTGCCTCGCAGCGAGGAGATCCATTCTACACAAAGGTTGCAAGTAGAGACCCAAGATTCATCTCGAAGATGAGTTCTGGGTTGGCTTGACCCGTGTCCTGGATAGTAAACTCATCGAGGTTGCTGGCCGTGATCCTAAGAACTGGACTGACGATCCACGAGCCCGGATCTACATTTTTCGTGGTGCCTCAGAGCAGCACGCCTACTATACAAAAGGTGCGGAGGAGAGAACTGAGATTCGTCTTGATGATGGCTTCCAGCGAGGAGATCCATTCTAGCACGACCCTTTTCGAGCCCTGGCGGCAGAGAGGAGTGACCACGCGGGCAGCGATATACAGGGAGTTTCACAAACGCCAAGACGAGATGAAGTTGTAGCAGAATTTTCCATTTGGGAGGAGGTGAATTATGTAAATTTTTTGTATTTGTCATTTGTTTACAACAAATTAACCTTGGTTATTCAAACTGAAGGCTTTTAGGCTTTGGGATCGATGCAGTGAAGATGGCCATCTGAATCAGATACAAATGCTCTTTTTGGAATCTTAAAGATGTGATCTTGAGGCTGTATTTTGAAGTTCTAGGCTTTTGCTCGAGAACAGTAGCATTCCCCTTCTTTTCTCCGCTTTTAGTGTCTCTTGAACTTGTATCACGGAAAAATAGGAGCATGCTTAATGAGAAATTATCTTTCATTGATTTCAGTTCAAGTCGATCCCAGTTACAAACTAGCAGCTATGTACTGTACCACATCTCCCCAAGGTCACAGCTTCCATAACATGCCATTCCACCAGATGATGATCTAAGATCGATCTCCAGCAGGCTATGATAAATCCCCTATCAGTCGAAACCAAACCGAGATATTAAGAAGAAAGAATACAACCCAGCATACCCATATGCATAAAATCGAAGATAACAATCCCCGAAGAACATTCATCCATCTTCCAGTAGCCATGCCAGCTACAAAAATTGACCAATCCACTTCAGAAGTGAAGTTGAACCAAATAAAGCGCAAGAACCTAGCAATCAAATGGAATGAAAGATGAGTCGGTGGTTGATGACTAGTGCATGAATGTGTGACGTGACAGACAGATCATAAATAGAATCAGCAAGTGGCGGTAGATGTATGAAACTCATTAAGAGTCAGGAACAAAATGAAGCCAAGAGTATTCATCCAAATATCAATCCATCCTCTCACATAACATTGCAAAAGCCAGGAGCAGGACGACGTCCACCACCACCTCGTTGACGGATGAGTGGAGCGCCATCGGCACCATCGGCATCATCGGCGTCACCACCAGAAGGGATTAGATTCAGGTTCTTGACCTCGTCAATGACGTTCTTGACCTTGTTGGCGACCCAGTCCTTGATGTAGTATGCGCCGGTTTGGACAATACTATCGGTCTGGGCATCACCAGCTTGGACTGTCACATTCGTCTGAAGGAGGGTAAATAATTAGCGTTGATTTCACGGTGAAGAACACAGGGGTGAAGAGAGAGAGAAAGAGAAAGAAGAGACTTACATCAGCTGAAACAAGGTTGTCGATGTCGCTTAGGGTTTCGAGATAGTCACGAATTGAGCCACCCAAATGCTCAAGACCAGCCGCACGCAACAACCGATACTCATCGCGAAAGTAATCAGTGAGAATATCCTTATGGACCCTACCCAAATGTTCATCCAAGTTTGGGTTCTTGGCTTCGAGTTGCTCAGCATTGAGACGGTAAGCCGTGAGCGCAGTGATGATTACGTCGAGAGATGAGTCTACAGTCCCGATGAATTCCTGGAGCTTGAAAACCATGAAGGAAGCATCACGTCGCTCGGAGATGGGCGTGGCAGTGTCTTCAGGACCCTGGGTTGTGAGGAGGGTGTTGATGATGATGTTGAGTTCGTTGAGGAGAACGGGGGGGATAGAGGTTGAGTCGTTGGTGAGGCCAACGCGGGTCGTGTAGAGATTGACTTCATCTGTGAAAGCGCTGTCATTGATGAGAGCGATTAACTCATCTTGGGTCTCACGAGCGCAGCGGGTAAACTCCTCGAACTTGATATCGAATGGGGAGCTGACAACTGGTGGGCGGAAAAAGTTAGTCTGAGAAGTATCCGAGGTGTTTTGAAGAGCAAGGAGAAGAAAAGAATGAGAAAATGGGATTGAGTACGTACCTGGAGCATCTGGGTCAAGAAAATGGCGTGGGGTGGCAGTATCATCCTCGATGGAGACAGGATCGGTATCAGACTCCGAGTTATTATCGCTGGTAGCAGTGCTATCAGCGGCACCGCCGTTAGCAGCCATATTATTGGCAATGACCTTCTGAAAGAGAAGGGTAGTGATACGGGTTTGAGTGTCCTGCGCGACATCCTTCATAGCTTGGGGATGATTGGAGTGAATAACCACTGGAGCAAAAGCTTCGGTGGCACTAGGAAGACCAAAGTTAGGGAGATTAGGGAGAGCAGCGAGACTAGCAGCAAGATTTTCAATAAAAGTATTTGCAGTAGGAGCCGCAGCAGAACCTGCAGCAGGAGTCGCAGTACCAGCAGCAGTAGTAGCTCCAGCGCCATTCACGTCACCGCCATCTGAGAGCCCAACACCGCCATGAGTAACGGACTCGTGAACAGCGTTTTGGCTCGAGATAGGGTGAGATCTAACGCTGTCAGGGTGATTGATTGGGAAACCAAACACTCGAACTGTCTCGTTGGCGGATAAGTGGTCGAAACGGTTGTCCTCACGGACGGTACTAGAGACTGGGCCTGTCTCAGGCTGGTTGGTGCTTGAGCTCGCCATTCTGAAGTTGGAAGATCTCGTCGGTGAGAGCAATTGTATTTGGCAGATAAGAAAGGGGACTGTTGGGTCGAGGAGAAAGGGTTAGTCGATGTGCAGACAAGAAAAGTTGTGGTGTCGAGAGAAAGAGAGGTGATGAGGTGGAAGAGGAAGGTTAGGAGGGAGAAGAGTCGAGGAGAAGAGGCAACGACATATCGGATCGAAGGACATTCCTCAAAATTTAGGGCCCAAGACTCTGAACGTGAAGGTGAAGAGAGCAATCTTGATCTCATGACAGCAGAAGAAACTCACAGAACTTGTCGCTGGAGGTTGATTGAGGAGACTAGTTAATGCAGAGAGGGTTTGCGCAGGCAGTAATATCTTCGCACAACTGTATCTTTGTTGCTTGGATACTTGTGTTCAATGTGGTTGTGATTTGATGCTGAATGTCATTCTTGTTTGGAACCTTTGGGTGTTGCACCGCTCGGTAAAGTGGGGAGCCTCAGGCAGGTAGAAATAAGCGACCCTTGTCTAGCGCGCTAGTCCTTTCTGGATTCACCTATCTTAAACCTCAAAGATAAATAAGTGAATGGAAGAGGTCACGGTGCAAGCAAGAAGTAACAAAACATCATAATCTCTGCTTTTCCCGCTACGTCTGTTGACAATTAAGCTCTGTATGGAATCACATAAAGATGGAGGAACAAGTCTCCCAATCATGAGTGCTTATAATATCGTTCTAACGTATTTAGAAGTGAAAATGTCAGTAATTGACGAGTTTAACGGCCCTTGACTCTGATGGCTTGTCGTCGCAATGTGGTTTGTTGTTGTTCGCGTAGTGCTTGGCGACGACGGATTGAGTGGGATGGTATGCATGGTACTGCCAACCGGCGTATTTCACAGTACATGCCAACTCTCTCCTTCGATGTTTGTTGTAAACAAGAACATCTTCACCAACACTGTAAAGAAAACCTGTATCGCGTGCTCAGAAGATGACTCCTCCACTATTATATCTTTCTTAATCATATCTAAACCTTCAAATGTTTGAAAATCCACACCCAAACACTTTAAACATTACCTACCTACCCTTCAGCGTTCTCACACATAATAGATCCTCCCTGTTACAATCACTGCGCGTCACCCTTCGTTGTAAAAAACATTTTGGTACTTCTGATGTTTGGAAAACTGTCTTAACCTCCTCCACGTTTATAATCATCTCCATATTCTTATCCCCTCTTCCTCCTAATTCTCACTGCTTCGAGGAGGTGATTGGCTCATCTGACTTCGAATGAAGCTAATCCCCATCTGGGTTGACCTGGCTCACCAACATTAACATTGACTTCCCTCCCCGCAAGACCAAAAGCAATCTCAAAGTCTGGCGCTACTGTATCATCCTATTTTCACTCTCCCTACCGTACTGCCCTCAATGAACGCGTCCTTTTATTTATCGTTGTCAATCATCACTGCAAATACAAAACAATGTTTAATTAAGATTGACGTCATATTGTCTGGATATTCCCCAAGACTGCCAAGCCAAAGTTCTAGACGTAAGAAGTCGGGACGGGACTTGGCTCGAGTGTTGGAGGGAGTGTGGATGTCAACCAAAAAGACAATGAAATAAAGAAGTGAACCTGAAAATCGACCTTAGTTGTCGCAGGAGAAGAAGAACCGAAGATATGTCTTAACATTGGAGGGAAATTAGGTGTTTGATCGCCATTATGCAACGCCTTTTATGTATCTACACATTAAGGGGGGGCTTGAGTGTTGAAGTGCTGAACTACAATTTATGAGATCAACAATATTTCTTTAGTTGTGGCGCGAGAGAAAGTATAATGCGCTTATCTTATCATGCTTAAAACTTCTAGATGGTGGTGGGTGTTCTTGAATGGCTCGAGCTGAATCTGACGGATCAACTCGATCCCATGATTTCGTTCACAAACTTAAAACTACCAGAATAACCAATATGAGGGTTACTAGAAAAAGATAAGAGACTGACGTTTGTAGTTGAAAAAGAACAGATGAGACTCTACTCGATTTTCATTCGCGACATTTGAGTATGTTGTCACATGAGTTTGCGATTCGACGGGAAGCAGTGCGTTCAATTTCAATCTGGTAGGGAGGGAGCGAGAGAGCAGGAAAAGCTTGCACGTGGCGGAGAGCTTTTGTTCATGTTATGTGAAACCAATTGATGATCGTAAATTTCATGAGAATTGTCGTTGAAATTGCTTTGAGGCTTTGGAATAATTAGCGATTCGATTTGAGGTTTAGATCTTGTTGGGTAGTGGTAGTATTCTCCTGGTACGTTCGGAGAGCAGTGACGCGAGAGATCAACTTTCCACCACACTGATCGCGCTTCGAACACGTTAATTCAAGAGATCCATAGTTGGAAATTGTATGGAAAATTCCTTTGTAGATCCGGTAATGTTGTCTTTGAAGTTGAGAAAACCGCAACTCCTCGTGCTGGTGCCTGAAAAGTACAACAGAGCCGAAAGTAATGAGTGAGGGGTATATCTGAGAACCAATTTTGATATCAGATAGTACCAGAACTTTAGAAATTTCGTGCTTCCAAGTAAATTCGCTCGTTGTGAATCACCGGTGAGTCATTCTCTCCTGTATCGATTTCTCAAAGGAGGTTGAGTAGGGCGGCTGGCAATGTGAGGCGAACAAGGCAGCGATAAGGCGGCTCATCTCGGATTTGGAAAGCAATCTCGAGTAATAGCCTGACCGAAGAGTGACATTATTTTCAGTTGAGTTGTAACTGATGTGTGGGGCTTGAGTTGTTGAACATTTGGCATTCTGACTTGGAAAGTGATGGTAGCGTAGCACCGTGGTGGACGGACGTGGGACTTGGAGGAAAACCAGGGCGTCTTCGCGGGAACACCGGCATTTGATGATATTCGATAGTAAAGTGAGAAACTGATGATCGAGTTTATTCGATGCTTGGCTTGTGAAGAATGATGTTGAAGGAGTGGAGACGAAAGACTTACGCAGTATATCTTTTCTCTCGGAAAGTGGCGCGTGATCTGGCTGACTGGATTGAAAGAACAACACATCGTGCTGACTACTCCCAGAGACGATTACCACAGCAAAAGTATTCAAGAAGCAGGTACCGAGGAGAACCCGTTGTCGGATTGAAACATCTCAATGCAAAGATGTTTCATGAAGAACAAGAGCCTTGTGGGGGAGCATAGTCGTCCTTGAAGTCTAGAGATAACGACTCGCGATTTGACTTTCGTCACAGATTGGTTTCGAATGTGCGGGTATAGATGCCAATGCTCAGTTGCTTGCGTGTGTATCTGATCTGAAGGAATATGAAAAATTTCTTTAGATGCACAGAGAATTTGAAGGAGCTTTCAATGTGACATGGCTGTGTTGCAATGAGAACTGGTGATGCTGCCCTCTTCGCGAGTGTGCGACCATCTGGACGCCTTGGCACACCATTAGCAATCGAATGGCAGAGCGCAAACAGCGTAATAGATATGAAATTAATCGCTACTTGACAGTACTTGCAGACGATGAAGAACAAGTTTTAATAAAACTACAAATGAAAATAACGTGTGGTTGTTGAGGCACAAGAGCGACAGTAATTTGTGTGGTTTTCCACGGTCGCAAAAATCGCTCATCCAAAAAACATCAATTTGGGGAGAACAAGCATAACTCGCAAAACGCGCAATTAAAACCAAAGTGATTATAATCATATTGAAGCATCTTGGTGAAAGAATAGCTTTCCCTAGTCAAAATAAGAATTAGATGTTGTGGGGGACGCGTGTTGATGATTGTTTGTGGGGAGTGCCAAAATCGCGATGGCTTCAAAACGCGAAAACATCACAACTTTGCAATTCGAGCTACACAACTCCACAGAACCTGAAAATTGATTTTAATTTGAGATGGAATATGAAGCAATTGAAGGAGGACTCCATTATAGGTAAAAAGACACATTGTCATCACTTTTGAGTTGCATTTAGGTGCTCTTGTCTTTATTGCATCATTCTGAAGGTGAAGAAATCGCACGAACGATAGTCGCGAGACCGTCCTAAAGGCCTTCTGATATTGGCATAATCACAAGGGATTCGCGCAAAGATTTTCACCTCGAACGAAAGACCAGAACCAACTCATCAAGATGCACCACCAGCTGATGCGTTGTCACTCCTCAAACTTTGGCAAAAAGGTGTGGGAGAAAAGGTTGAGGAATTCGGGGAGGGGGGAATCGTCGAGGTGTGGCAGATCGTGGTCGGCTGATTTTCGTTCGAGGCAAACTTCGACCAATTACAATACAGGGTTTTGCGCAGAATTGCCATCTTTTGACGAGGGAGAATAGAAAACCTAAAACCAGACGCCCGAACCGGCCTAGCGCGTAGGTGGTTGATCTTCCACACCCTGCGTGTATATGTAACCCCTCCCCCAAAATCGCGTTCGCTCTTAATTTGATCTTCTCTTTTATCAACCCACTCCCCACAAATCCTCGACCATCAACAACGCGACTGTTATTTTAGATCTCTAGTCTCTCGAATTTGTTCGACAGCGTCTTCAAATACGATTCTTTCAATTTATTCATCACTCAATTCACCAAACCGATACAATGGCACCAAAAGCTGCTGCTGCCCCCAAGGCCAAGGTCGCTGCCGACCACCCTTCCTATGTTGGTATGCAAGACAGCTCCTACCTCGACAACACCACGTCGCGTAGTAATGGCGCGCATCATGTTCTGATCGCATGCTTCTGCTGCAGCTTCTGGTGCAGATTAATTTTTGTAATTCTTGCTAACGCATTCTCGCAGACATGATCACTGATGCCATCATCAACCTAAAGGAGGTAAGTCGCGTCGAGTCCCATAACATGGTTTCTTTTTACTAACATCCTTCTGTCAGCGCAATGGATCAAGGTACGAACACTTCTACGCGATTCCTAATACCTGTTCACGCCAACATCAAGACGTGTCCATTGCTTGGAGGACCGTGGACTAACATACCTACAGCCGCATCAAGATCAAGAAGTATGTCCAGAACAACAACCAGATCTCCGCTCAGGGCGCTATGTTCGATTCTCTTTTCAATCGCGCCTTGAAGTCTGGTGTCGACAAGGGAGTCTTTGAGCAACCAAAGGGTACGTGTCGCGTCTTCTCCTCGACATAACAGCACATTCTAACAATCTCACAGGCCCATCCGGAGGAACCAAGCTCGCAAAGAAGGTGTCCAAGCCAGCTGCCACCAAGGCCGCCCCCAAGGACGCATCCGAGAAGAAGGCAGCTGCCCCCAAGCCAAAGAAGGCCGCCGCACCAAAGAAGGACGCCGCTGCTGTTAAGCCAAAGAAGGCCGCTGCCCCCAAGAAGGAAGCTGCCGCAAAGCCTAAGGCCGCACCAAAGAAGGCTGCTGCCGCCGCAAAGCCCAAGGCTGAGCCCAAGAAGGCCGTTGCTGCAAAGCCAAAGAAGACTGCTGCTGCTAAGGCTGTGAGTGCTCAATGTCTTGAAGAAACACTTACCGAACGTCTAATAAAGTATTACTAGACCCCAGCCGCAGCTACCGAGAAGACCGCCTTGAACAAGACCAAGACTGGCCGTGTCGCTAAGACTGCCGCGAAGCCCGCTGCCGCGAAGAAGGCCGCTGCACCAAAGAAGGCTGTCACCAAGAAGGCTACCCCAAAGAAGGCCGCTGCTAAGGCATAAACATATGTCCTTGCGTAGCAAAATGCTTTCTTTGTGTTTCTTCCTTCTCGGGCGTTTCATGCTGATACTGGCGTTTTTTGGGAGGGGGTTTAAATCGCGTCGTCAAGGAATCTGTCACGCTTGGGGGTCTTTGAAATCTTGTGTTTTGTCCTTTTTTTTATGACGATGTTACTCTCTTGTTTTGTTTTTTGCCGGCTGCTCGCTCTTACGATGGATGGATGGATGGGAGAGGGGCAGGGCAGGGCATATTAATTCTTTGGCCTTGTGTGGGTGATAGATCTGTTTGGGTCCTGAGTAGAACGGGTTGAAATGGACGGCAATTGGGTTCGCTGTATTTATACCACATGAATGACACAAAATGATGATAAAACCTACCAATAATGCCAATCTCGTGTCTCGAAAAGATCTGTCAATGTTTTCGAACCTCGCGACTTCAAAAATTCAGATGTGCGAAAAAAAAAAACAAAATCGCTGTGGTGGTGGGAGGACAAAGTATCCCTTGGAATTCACGACGCGTCGTCGTTCATGGTGGGTCGTCCACGATGCTGTGGAGCTCCCTCGATTGTTTTGATTTTCCAGAGCCGAGGTGAGATGCCAAGATAACGTGTCTTCGCGTGTGGTCCAAGCACCTGGGATTCTTTGAGATTTGGGGGATGATGACTGATGCGCTGCGCCGTGTCGGTGCCGGAGTCCGGAGATTCTTGGACGAGCGAAAGGTTCCATTGTCTGGGACTGATTCGGAGAACCCACAGACACAGATATTGTGAGGAGGATCGTGTTTCGGATCGATCGATCGATGGAGTTGATGCTGCGATGAGTTTTGTTGTTTTTGGAGAGGGCATGTGAAGGGTTTGGATTTTGCAGGCGTTGATGGAGGAAGGGTACTGTGCGTCCGGATTATGAAGGCGGACTGTTTCTTCCAGCGAAGTTCTTGATCGGTTCCCTTTGTTGTGCGACCAGGCGTACAGATCTATTATTGAAAGGGCCACCACAGAGAGATGTAAATACTGTATGCTCTAATATTGATCTGGGCTCCAACACATGAGTTTACAGTATTGGCAATTGGCGGTTAGCGAACGGGGAATGGGAGATGGTTCCAACCAATTTCACCAATAACCCAAACTATAGTGAATAGAGTAACAAGTGCGATTGATTACGTCGCCGGGCCAGCAAAGGCTCAATTGATAGATTCCTGATCGGTACAGCCCAGTATGATGAGGACGATGGAGCGTCTCGTTATCTCCCATCTATTCCTGGTCTCCCAAATTGGACAGCATAGAGAGCCAATTTGGCAGGAGATCAGCCGGTCCGACAGATAATCCGCATCATCGAGGGAGGAGTCAGGGTCGGGTACTGTCACATTCACATTCGGTAGCAGTGCAATCTCATCTCCATGCTCACCAACACGCTGGACAGCGGCCACAGTTAGCTCTTCACATTCCTCTCGTCCAGCTCAGACCCATCCCCGTCATCCGGTGGTGAATTGTGCCCCTTGACGGCCTCCTTGAGGGGTGTGTTTGTGCGGTGAAGGGAGCGCTGTGGTACAAGTCCTCACTGAGTCCTGACTGACGGACGCCTGAGTCCTGACTGGCGCTGCTCAGCCTCTGCGTAATTCCCAGTAATTCCACAGGCGTGGGCCACCCGCCGCTACCAGATGCCAATCGTGGCTGGCACCAGCACCAGCACCAGACCAGACCAGACCATTCTCCCTTCGCTCCAATTTGCAACCATCGAATGCTAAAATTAACCAGCACCACCGCCACTACCTCGTCGACTTCAATTTCTTCTAACCCTGCAACTACCACGACTCCCCTCGACGTTCTCCTGTACTTCTTGACTCTCCTTTGCACGCTGAAATGAGCCTTTAATTCATTGATCCACACTCTGCTTCTGCTGCCCGGTCACGACGTAATAAACCCCGACTTGAACGGATCAAAACAGCCGGCTGCCAAGTCCCCAGCCAAGTTCTGCGGACAACTCGTTCTACCTCCTTACTGATACCACGGCGGGTAGTAGAACACCACGCAACTCCCTTCCCACCATTGCCTCTCCCACGAAAGCACAAGTACACACCGCCTACCAAAGATTCGAAGCCCCGAAGCCGGTGGTGAGCGCATCGCAGTACCTGCTCCAGAACGAATGCCACACGCTGTCGAGATGCCGTTGGTGTTGGCAGAGAGCACGGAAAGACACTCGCCCATGCTGTCATCGAGTTCGAACCGTCCGCCATTCGACCTGCCAACCCACCTCCGCCAATCCCACGAAAAGGTCAACGGGACCCCGAGATCCTCCTCGCACACCTCCGTCAAGAATGCCGTAGGGGATGGGGATTATGGCGAGCCTGTGAGAGGGAGAAACAGCGGCGAGGTCTCGCGGCATGATGCACCCCTCAACTCAACCACAACACATGGACGGACAAGCGCGAGTAGTTGGGATCAGAATCGTCCGCTGCGGAATGATAGCAATTTATCGGTCAATGGGGGAACCAATGGCGTGGATCGTGGGCGGAGGAGTCCAGGACCTTCACACTATCAAAATGGAACGGGGAGGATGACAAATGGGGATAGAACGTCGGTCGCGTCGAGTACAAACGGCATTGTAATGAACGGCCAACTTAGCGAGGACAGCTCGAAGGTGAATGGTATATCTTCCGAACCTTTCAATCGGGTGGATGTTCCGGCTGCCATCTCGACAAATCCACACAGCACCGGCCCTTTGACTTACCAAACTTCCTTGACTCCCGCATCGCCTCTGGTCGACGAGCCGCCGGCTCGAAGCTCAACAGTCTCTCCTCATCGCTTTTCCTCACCGCCGTCATATGCCCCTCCGCTCGTCCCTTCACCTTCGACCGCCTCTCTACCTCATCCGGGGCAAACTACATTGAAACATCGACACACCTTACAAGTTCCCAAGGTTGGACCAGGACGCAACTCAAAGGAGGGCGAAGAGGCTGTTTTTACCAGTGGAAGGTTTTCGCCAACATCGGTAGCACACAGTGTGCGAAGAGGCTCATTGAGCTTGAATCGACGAAATACGCATTCAATACACTCAAATATGCCTCACGAAGAGGTGCCACCAGACGAAGATGCCCTCCGCTGGGCGGAGGCGGTACGGCAGAAACGGGCGAGCAAGAGGAAAAGGAAGGATGACGAGGAGGATGATCGGGTCGTGGTGGGGACAAAGGTCGATCAGAATCATGTCAATTGGGTGACGGCTTACAATATGTTGACTGGTATTCGTTTTACCGTTTCCCGGACGAACGCGAAGATGGATAGACCTTTGACTGATGCGGATTTTGATGCGAAGCATAAGTTTTCGTTTGATATGTGAGTATGCTTTGAGAGACGTGAGGATGAAGCTAATTTGTGATAGCACTGGAAATGAGTTGACACCTTCTGCGAAGTACGATTTCAAGTTCAAGGACTATGCACCCTGGGTATTTCGACATCTGCGGGCGAAGTTCAAGCTTGATCCAGCCGATTATCTCATGTCCTTGACCAGCAAATACATCCTCTCCGAATTAGGGTCGCCAGGAAAGAGTGGAAGTTTCTTTTACTTCTCCAGAGATTATAAGTATATCATCAAGACGATCCATCACGGCGAACACAAGTTTTTGAGGAAGATCTTGAAGGACTACTATTCGCATGTTGAGGAGAACCCAAACACTCTGCTGTCCCAGTTCTACGGATTACATCGAGTCAAGATCCCCTATGGAAGGAAGATCCATTTCGTGGTCATGAACAATCTCTTCCCACCTCACCGCGATATTCACCAGACTTTTGATTTGAAGGGATCGACCATTGGACGAGATTTCAAGGAAGAGGATCTGGAGAAGAATCCTAGAGCGACTTTGAAGGATCTAAACTGGTTACGGCGGGATTTACATCTCGAGCTTGGCCCGGAGAAGAAGAGATTGTTCATTGAACAGATGGAAAGGGATGTCCGCCTACTTCAAAGACTGAAAATTATGGATTACAGCATGTTAGTTGGTGTGCACGACCTCCAGAAAGGAAACCAAGAAAATCTCCGAGACAAAACGCTTCAAGTCTTCCAACCCGGTGGCGATGCTCACCCAGACGAGATCGAGGCAGGACCAGGAAGACTGATGCGAACACCCAGTAAATTGGAAACCATGCGCAAAGCCAAGGAACTCCGCCAGATCATCAAGCAGGAAAAGCCAGTCCCACTTGGACAGAGTAGTTCGAAGATGCTGGATGAGATGGAGGAGAACACTAACAAGAAGGATTTCATCTTTTACAGTGATGATGGTGGGTTCAGGGCTACGCATGAGGATGCAACGCCAGGGGATGAGATTTATTTCTTGTCGATTATTGACTGCTTGACGCATTGGGGAACCGTGAAGAGATTGGAGAATTTCTGGAGTATGTGATTCTTTTCCCTTTCCTGTTTGCATTGATACTAATTTGGGAATCAACAGAGGGTCTCAGTAACGACAAGAAACTTTTATCGCCCATCAATCCCGAGCCTTATGGCGAACGATTCATGAAATTCATCGAAAGCATCACCAAATCCCCCGAAGAAGCCGCGCGCGAGAAGACCGCCCTTGCCGAACTCGAACGGGCTGAAGCCCAGGCTGTGGATTCTTCTCATACCCACAACTCAGCCGGTCGTCGCAGATCATCCAGTCTTGGCGCCCTTGGAAGTTTTAACAGAACAAACAACATCAACTCAACCCTGCAAAGAAACGAAATCGAAGCACACAAGAAAGGAGAAAAAGAAGTGGAACGAGAACGCCCGGATCCAAGGACATTAGGAGCCGTTCGATCACCGTCTGCCGATCGCTCGGGAGGTATGCAGGGACAGATATTACCAGTTGTGGAAGAGATAGGGGAGGCAAGTAGTAATGGCGGCGAGAGAAGTTTGAGGAGTGTGAGGAGTTTCACATCAAATGATGGACGCCCGAGAACGCCGCCGAAAGATTTCCAAGATCGCGGGAGATTGAGTGTGGAGAGTGCGAATGGAGAGAGGAGACCGAGGACCCCGGTGAAGGATTGGGTTGTTAATGGGAATGGGAATGGAAGTGGAAATGGAAATGGAAATGGAAATATGAAGAGGAGTCAGAGTGTGGTGAGCGGGATTACGAGGAGTAGTCTGGATAAGGATTTGCCGCCTTTACCGCAGGGTCAGCAGCAGAGCAATGGGAATACAAATGGGAGTGGGAGTGTGATGGGGAATGTATGGAAGGGGAAGGGGAAGGAGAGGGCGTAGTTTAATGGGCTAATTTGCCTAGGAGAAAGTACGCCATAATCCCGGCTGAGGACAATGGTGGATCTTGAAAATCCAGTATCTCCAACTCGATAATTTGAGAGACATTCAGAAGTCCCGCCCACACACACTCGCCCACACACCAACACGACCATCCTCCAGCTAACGACCTCAATCTAAAGAGGAGCGAGAGGTTGTAGAGGAAGAGGGGGAAAACGAAAGTGGAGAGAAGAAAAAGGACGAAAGAAGAAGGGAAGACAGTCACTTTGCAAACTCATGCATGCATTGCATTATTTTTTCCTTGTCATGATACCACACAAAACCACAATGTTTTTTTCTTTCTTCTTTATTGTCAGTTCAGTAGAAATCAGCTTAGCCTGGTATGTTTCTTTTACCTTTGTTTTTTTTTCGTTCTAGGTGTGTTGAGAGGGAGGACATTCGGGGTGAGGGAACCTTGGAAAGGATGCAGGATAAGGAGGAGTGAGGATGAGCGGTGTAGAGTCGGAGGACGGTTGTAGGAAGAGATGAGGCGTGAGTGAGTGTGTGTGATTAGGAGAAAGGACTGAGGTACCTAGAAAGGACGAAAAGAAGAGAGGAGGGCAATGGGGGGAGCGAGAGGGGTAGGGGAAAGAGGAAGGGGGTTTCTTTTTGTGTAATAAGTAAAGAATGAACCAGAGAATGAAAAGAACTGATGAAAAGAATTGATTTTGGATTGAATTGAATCAGTAAATTGATTGAGGTGTAGGAGGGGATATAATGAACCATAGATTGCACTCAGAACTGACCGTTGTCTTGATTCCTTCGTTACGCAAGGCGGTACATCTTTACTCAACAAATGTCTCCCCAAGTCAACCCTTAATCAAATAAGTACGAAAAGATCGCCGATGCTTACAAAGGGCATACCCGCTGTCCTCACAATAAAATAAGAATCTCCGTTAGTGTTGAGCATCGCTTCCTGTCGCTCTTCTGTCACCTTTCTCCGCGTCAATACTTTGGAGTTTCCTATCTTCCGACGGACATGATTATTCGACAACGCATAACTGGTCATTGAACGCACCAATCTTCAATACTTCTACACGCTGTTGAGAAAATGTTAGAGAACTAACCGTAGATCTTGTCAGCTCACCAAGTCTGGCGTATTGAAGTTAAGCGATAAATGACAGTCACTGTTGAAAGGGGGGGAAGGGGGGAATTCGTTGTTATTCGGTAGTTGAATTGATTTGACGGTACTCGCTACACCATCAAAAGAACTAATGAGTATTCAAGAGTTTATTTTATGTCTAGTGTCATGGAAAATCTGAATGTAATCATCACAATTGTATGGATTAATTCTCGGGACCTTGTTCTTTCCGCCACATCAATTGTCCACGATCAGTCAGTCGTCTTTCGGGCTGTTCAGAACAAGACGAAGACTATAAGAGACTTTTTTAAATACTAAAACTAGAGAAAATATGATAGAGAGACTTCACTTCACTTCACCTGAGACAACAGTTGTAAATTTTTCATTTGCGATAGCAAGAACACGCAAGTCTCAACTTTGCAACACTATGATTTATTTCTCAGTATCCTCATGTAAGTGAGCACTAACTCCTTTTCATCTTTTCTAATTGTGAACGAGTGGATCATGATGACATAAACAAAGCTCCCCTCGCTGTACTCTCCTCCGTCACCCCACATTCTCATCGTCCAAAAACGGCGGAAACTGATCCAACCACATCACCCTCTCCGGAATCGCCCACAAACATCTAACATACTTATCCAACTCGGTTCCCTCAGTATTATTAATCCTATTCACCGAAATCTTCACCCACTTCTTGCCCTCAATATTCGGATTCGCCACCCTCTTATCAATAACTTCCGGAACATGGTCTACAAGTCTCAACCCGCATTTCTGCACCTGTGGAATCACTGCATTGACATACTGCTGTGGTGTTCTGTCGACCCGCTCTTCAGAACACCAATGTGTATCGCAGTTGTGACCTTGCGTGCATGTTTCTCCGCATGAGTAAGAAGCGTCGCGACAGTCGGATAGCCAGCCGTGGATAACGCCGAAAAGAGTGTGAGATGGATCTGTGAAGAGTTGGTTGTATGCTGGGCCTTTGATACAGGCGTAAGCTGATACTTGCGGTACCATGGCCAAGGCCAAAATAGCAGTTGCAAGAAGCGGTGTTCGCGTATCAATATTCCTCGGGTTTCGATTCCCAAGTGTGACATGTGGTCTTGGTGTCGGCCTCGTGGTTCCCTCCCATCGATTCCCATCGTTCGCTTGAATCCTTTTGATGACATTCTCGACTCCAAGAAAAACCCCATATCCCAAGGGAAGAGCAAGAAGCGTCAAAATATACAATGCCTTCCACCAAAACCGCTTCCGCCTGATAGCATCTTCTCTCAAGAATTCTCCCACCACAGCGAGACATTCAAATGGAAACTTTGCCTCGTAGTCTCCCCATGTCCACATCTTACTCGCATCACAAATGACACCTTCGATTTTTGCCCTGGCTGTGAGGCGGCAGGCATCTGCTATCACACCGACATCCAAACAGTCGTTACATCCATCGTAACAAACACCGTATGCTTGCTCACGAGCGGCTTCAGCCCAGTGGAGCGGATCTAAGGGGATTGTAATGGTAGAGATGTAGTGTGTTATGAGATAGATGATTACAATCGAGGCTGAGAGGGTTGTGAGAACGCTAAGGATAGTGGGGATGAGGTTGGGCTTGTTGGTGTGTAGTTGGGCGAAAGCACGATGCTGTTGGAGGAGAAGAGACATTCTGGTATTGGTGACTGGAGGGTTGGCATGAAGCTGAGGAAGGGATTACGGTAATTGCTGTCACTGACGATAGTTGTGATGTTGTGAAGCTGAGTTGGGGAGGAGCGGCTGAACATCACGCTGCACTGTGTCGGGATGCGATGTGATTGGCTGAGATCATACAATGAGGCCTCGTCCTCGCTATAGTCCAACATAACAACAAATTGATAAATGAAGACGACATTTTGTAAATTAACCTGGGGATTGTTGAGCGTTTTTTACTATCAATCTTGGCGACAAAACAATGAGTGGCAGGTTTTGATCCACCAAAGTCACATGCCCTTTGTGTATAGTACAAGCACAGAGAGATACCACAAATGTGGACTTCGTTGTGGACTTCGTCGTGAACGTTCCAGGGCGATTTCTCTCCTTATTCCTCCCTAACAAGCCATCCTTTTGACTCAAAATAACCTACCCGACACCATCAAATTCTTTTTCAAGTCAAAAATGTGAGAACCGGATAGGAGTATCGTCGGCCAACACACTTCTTGCACTACCCACCTAACAAGAAATGCAAAGAAAACTACACCCATCTGGCTTGCAAAGACCATATCAAATCACGAGACTCCCAAAATCGTCTTACAATCTGTTAATTATGGAGATTGCCAATGCTGGGCGAAATTCTTACCATGGATCGGTCGTGATAATTTAGGAAACAAAGTCACGGGCCGCGTATGCACACCTACGGAGGGAACCACTTCTCCAAACAGTGGCTGTGCTGTAAGCTGCAAGATATTGATCCCAAATATGATTCAGAAGCTACTTTTAAGCTCTCAATTAAGCTTTACTAAACTCCGAGTCCTTGGAAGGGATTTTGCTTGCAGTTGGGGATTGTCAGTGAAAGATCCCACATTTTGGGATGAAGGGTCCATACCCCGTTTTTGCTCGTCATTCAAGTCGGGTTCCACCACAATCTAATCCGTACAAGTTTGAGGAATCTCTGAGAAAACAGTCACACACATCATCAATTGTAGTCGTACATAAATTATCAGGCAGACGTCCATGCCACTCGAGCAACTCCTTAAGCATCTCCCTCTTGTTGTTTTTCATGCTTCACGAATCCGCCTCGCTAGGGCATCTATTTTAGTCCCTTTCAGTCAAGAACCAAACAAACTTTGCCCAGAATCCATCGCGGAAGTTCCCTAGACTCAGCTCACTAAGAATCTTCCAACGAAATGTCAGTATCAGTGATGGCTAGATCCGGCAATGCAGGCCATCGGCACTTGCATCAGGAACACACCGTTCAGACAGTCTAACAAACGGCCAGCGAGAGTATACAAAATTCTCACTCAAGGCCAAAGAATGCATCTAACCGTCTTGACGAGGCCAAAAGACGAACACAAACGCGGGGTCTGTGAGGTAAACCGCCTGGAAGGATTGGTGTAAGGGGCGGGGGCTGAGGAGAATTAATCCATTCGGCTCCTTAATTTGCAGTTTGATGGCGAACGAGTAATGATGATTCCTCCGTAAGAGTAATGCATAGCGTGTGGTTCAAATGGCGAAATGGATTGCTAGATAGAGAGCTACATTATGATCCTGTAGGCACTGTTAAGTTTTCGTTCGATTCGTCCAACGGATTAAGGCTGAGAGGAAGCCAACAATAGTGGAAATCACGACCCAGTCTATTGGAAACTCTTACCGAAACAATGAAAGAATGGAAAAGACAAGGCATACTCTGCATCTAGTGAAGTTCATCCAGGATGGGAAGGATTGTGGTGCATTTCACATAACAGCACACAACACTTGGCATTACCTAGCCGTCAGTCGAATCAAAAGTTTTTGATATCTTGAGATTATGTATAAAGGTCTTGATATCCTTCGTGATTGCAGATTTTTCTTCTTCACCACACTCAACAACTTCCTCTAATCCAACTCAACAGTGAACAATCATCTCGACATTCAAAAATTCGACATGGCACCTGTCATCGCTGCAGCTCCTCGTCTACTCACTGCTGCCATCGCAGCAGTGGCATGGTCTTCCAACCGCTTGGATATATTCAAGTTGGGACCGACGACGGATCTCCAACATCTTTGGTGGGGTGGTATGTTTCCCTCTTCTCATCCCCACGTTACCACCGCACAGATTCACCATCCCTACTCCTCACATAACTTCCTACACATCACCTCATTTCTGAACAAAATTAATTAACTGAATCAACACAACAGGTTCATCCTGGGGAGGATGGGAATCACTCGGTGGAAAACTCACCACCCTTCCCGCCGCAACATCATGGGGACCCAACCGCATCGATCTCATCGGCACAGGTACCGACTCAGCAGCGTATCACCGCTGGTGGGATGGAAAAAAGTGGGGTGGATATGAGTATCAAGCTGGTATCTTCACCAGTCCATTGACACAAAGCTCTTGGTCACCAAATCGCTTGGATTATTTTGGGTTGGGAACGGATGCCGCTTGTTATCACAAGTGGTGGGATGGAACTACTTGTACGCTTTTTCCATTCCTACGGTATCTTTCTGAGAGTCAGATTTGGAAGATCAGATGATGGTGAACTGACGCAAATATCATAGGGCGTGGATTCGAAAATCTTGGCGGTGTCTTCACCTCTCCCATCTCCTCAGTCTCATGGGGAAACCGCCGTCTCGATCTCTTCGGTCTCGGCACAAACTCTGCTGCATTTCACAAATCATTCAACGGCCAGAAATGGTCTGGATGGAACAATCTCGGCGGCGTCTTCAACTCTCCCCTCGTAACCGAGAGTTGGGGACCAAATCGCCTCGATGTATTTGGTTTGGGAACGGATAATGGGATGTATCATAAGGCTGTAAGTTAGCCGCTCTTGTGACAACTCACTGATCAGATGAATCGTGGCAGGAAACATGGCTGACAAATGAACAGTGGAACGGTATCACCTGGTCCAAGGATTGGGAAGCTCTTGGCGGCATCTTCACTTCGGTCCCAGCAGTGGTGTCGTGGGGTAGCAACCGTCTCGATGTCTTTGGCATTGGTACTAACGGCGCTATGTTCCATAAAGCTTGGAATGGCTCTAAGTGGTCTGCTGGCTGGAATAGTCTTGGTGGTATTTTCACCAGTGCTCCGACTGTCGTGAGTTGGGGACCGAATAGATTGGATGTGTTTGGGAAGGGGACTGATGATAAGGTTTATCATAAGGCTTGGAATGGTGTTCGGTGGTCCACTAATTGGGAGTATCTTGGCTGAGGGAGTGGAAGTTGTGGAATTGAGTAGTGGTGCGGCACTGAACTGAGATGAGTGATGGTGAGAAGGACAAATACGAGATGAAGGAGGTAGTTGTTGAATGGGTTCTTGTATTTTTCTCTCTATGCGGATGATCCAGGGGCTTGGATCTTGTAGTCATCAAATCGCTGTCTTATACTTGGTTTCCTGAATTCATGTATGCAAGTGAAAGGTCTCGTAGATTGCCACCGACATTGTGAACGACGACCGTTTCAGCCTAGAAGGCAATGCAAGGAAATAATGATTTGCATTCGAAAATATGGTTCTCAATTCAATGTCGCTCCTTCCTCTCACAGCCTCTTTCAGTCTGCTCTGAATAACATCTTCCTTCCCTATCATGCATCATCAAAACCGCCCAGCCACGGCTAAAAATCTAACATCCGGCAGGCAAGGTAAAGCTGTTGACCTTAGTAGTAGCCTGCACAGCACCGAAACCTAATCCTCTCTTCGCAAACGCGGTCCACAACAAACATTTGTTGGCACCTCCAGTCAAGGCCAAATCAGCATCAATGATGGCATTTCTAGCAGTGATGAAAGTTGGGCGACATGGTTGCAACTTCATGCCATTGATAACGAGTTGCATGGCGAGGAACCGACCGTCGGTTGGGATGCCGTTGGCGAAGACGGGGAAGGTGGTGTTCGTGATACCGTACTTGCCGATGAGGTTCCATGTTACTTCGTAGAGGATGGTGGCCCTGATGATAAGAATGACGGTTAATTTGTGAACTTTGGGAAGAGAGAATGGAGTTAGAAAGTATGACATACCAGATGGTACCGATGTAGTGAACAGATGTTTGGCCGTTTTGGTAGCTGTAGGTCATTGGGTTGGTAGTCAAGCTAGTACTGTACAAGTATGTTCTGATACCAGCAGCCACACCACGAATCCAAGCACCCATTGGAACGTTAGTTGCGCGGGTGTCGGTGGTCTTGAGGAACGTGGCGACAGCCATGAAATCCGACCATCCTTCGCCCATGCCACCGGCTTCAGTGGTACTGAGACAGGCAGAGTTAGCGGGACCTCCAGTCAATCGGTTGGAGAGTCCGTGGGTGTATTCGTGAATGACAACACCGGCATCGAAGGAACTGTCACGTTGAGGGGTGGTGTAGGTCCAGAGATACATGCGCATACGAGGAGCGGAACCATCAGCTGGGGTGGCGAAGTTGGCGTTGTTGGTACCAGATCCATCTTGAGTGTTTAGAATTACGGCGTCGTTTCCGACTCCACCTTGGCCGTTGTTGTTGGTCTCGAAGTTACCTGCTGCCTCAGCTGTCCTTTCGTTAGCATCAACTTCACCCAAGCCTCCAAGTCAGGAGAACATACTGAAACCGAGCTTGTAAAGCACATCGTGATACACGTTAGCGGTGTAAAAGAGTTGAACGACGGAAGCCGAAGCATATGTTTGAGGGTTGGTGGTGGCAGGGCTGTATGGGTAGGTAAAAATGAGATCTGCAGCGGTTGGGCGGAAGTCGTTGAGGTATGCGGTATCTCCCTCGTAGTTCGCTTGGGCAATAGCATTATTACCACGGGTGGTGGTGTATCTGGTGGTGCCGGATCCCAACCATGTAAACTCGGATGCACTAGGGTCATCAGGGTTGACGACAGCGACGCGGGCACCGTTGGCTGGGTCAGTAACCTTCCATGGGCTAAAAAGATTTAGTTTCTAGACACCTGAGAATTTTAATGTAGCTTACTAAACAGTGTAGGTGGCGTCTGAAACGTAATCGACAACACCAAACACCTTCTCAGGAGCTTTAGCATCAACATAAGAAAGTAGCCAGTTGTCGCTGATATCGGTCTCGAGGCGCCAAACAAGAGAAAGAGTGTTGTCCTCGTTCTTGAAGTAGACGAGACGAGCTTCAGGCTCCTTCAAAGCTCCGGTGGTACCCTTAATGACATATTGCTCAGTCTCGGGCTTTGGAACAGCTTCGGCCGAGTTGGCAGAAACGCCTAAGTCGAGGACCTTGCTGGCTGCTTTCAATGCTACAACCGGGTCGACTTGGTCACGCTTCTTCAATGGGTTCTCGGCCGGAATCTTGCCAGTGTAGAAAGAGTTACCGTAGGAGAAAACAGTACCATCTTTGGCAATCTGTGATTGTTAGCTAGTTACAGAGAGATAGCTACTAGAAGTCTACATACGTTGACGTTGAAGTCTGCGTTATCAATGTCTATACCATGAACGGTCTGCTTGAACGTGACATGTCCCATACCACTAGTGCTGATGTAATGATCGTTGACGAGGCGGAAGTCAGCCTCTGGGAAAATCTCTTGGACCAAGTAAGTAGCAGTTTCGGTGTATGTTGGTGTATCGAAAGTGGGTGGGAGGTCAATCTCGCTAGTGGCGGTGACATCGCTGTAAGTCGATCCAGTCTTCAGCTTGAAGGCGCTGAAATCGACGGAGCGACCACGGATAGAAGCTACTGGTGAAGCATGAGGATGACCGAGCACACGCGTGGCCAGGAGAGCAGCTGCCAAACCGGTTTGAGAGAGAAGACGCATTTTGATCAGAGACTGAAGGGGAACTCAAAAGAAGGAAGACGAGTTGAGATGCTGAAATAAACAACAGAAAGAGCGCGTCCTCTCCATTATGTAGTATGCCAGAAATCCACTGGTTTCTCTCAAGCGGATTCAACAATACACCTTGCGGTTGACTCTAGACTTCCAAATGCATTGCGAATTCTTTCTACATTCCCTTTTCGAGTCAACTTCCTCATACAGATGGATATTCCGAAGAGTGTATGCTCATTCACTTCTCGAACGATCTCAAAAAGCGCCTGACTAGCAAAGAACCAGGGTCTGGATCTAGATGAGGATTGGCAACCACCGCAGGTATTTTCCCTTCCTCAAGCAAGGGGTAGTGGGACGAGACGACCCCACCACCTCCGGCACTCGGGATCTCATTAAGATAAGCTTAATGGTGTTGATGACCACCCGGCCAAGCCAAGCGAGGGCTTGCCTGCAAGCAACAATTATTCCTCCATCCTGGCTAATCACCCCGCGCGATGTACATACAACGGGAGGAGGCTCAAAAAGGCAGCTCAAATCATGAAAGCAAGAAGTGAAAAAGCGCTGAAGACGATAAGCAAGGTGAGCTCGCCATATTATTACTCCTCACAGCTCTGGAAAATCGCTGTCAGGTTTAATTAAGGAGCGGGATTAAGAGCTTGCCAAGTTCTGAAGTGCCGGTCGCCTCCCTACTTAGGCAGGTCTGAATCACAGCTCTGATCACGACTCCAGCACCTGGGTGTTGCGAGACAACTCGCGATGATCACGAATTTGGAAGGAGGGAAACACTTTCGACTGAAATCTTATCGTAATCAAGATATCGGCAGATGTTCTTGCTCTCGAGACTTGTGATGTTGTTGTAACGTCGTTAACCGCGGGGTCAAGGTGGAGCGGCGATCACCCGCTTGCGCTACTGCCAAGTTGTGAAGTACCGCCGAAGAAGTTCCACGTGACGTTGAATGCAATACATGGAAGTGTTCATGCTTTTTTCATGCAAAGCAAAGCAGCATGTAGAGTGAATGATAAGATGCATGGTGAGAATGAAGAAAGAATCCAGGGTCTGATACGCGCAGGAACCAGGGCTGCAGAGGACCAAGAAGCAAGCTGCAAGGATAACAGTAGAGAAGCCAAAGAACAAAACGAAGCCACATCAAGTACGTGGCATTTGTGCCAACCAATTTTCCTGTCTAGAATACAGGAGCGGGCATTTTTAGGTTCTGTTTCTTGACTTCAGAAGACAAGGGACACGATCGCAGTCTCAGAATTCAGCCATAGAAATACTGTCCTTCAACCAAACGCGAACTCTTAAGGTCTAGCCTTCGGATCCTTCGTATTTGCTGCACTTTGCCGCAAGAAGAATGAATTCTATTGCCAATGTGTTGTGCATCAAGCGAGATACTGACTTGGGATAGATTGTCTGCGCATACTCGGATTCGTGAGACTGTTTGCTAGCAAATCCTCAAGAATATTGATGAGATTGACCATGCTTCATCTGCTCCAGTCTGTGGTGATAGCATGGTACAAGACCGCAGTTGTATAAGGCGGTAAAATATATAGGTTGTTTTGATTTTGTTCTTGGGTTTTCGGCGTGGGTTGTCGTTTGGGAATTGTTCAAAAGTAGTTGTGGTCAAGGCACTCGATCCGGCTAAATATCTCGTCGCGGATGAGTAGGTAAGCGCCTGCATCGCACCAACCTACTACCACACCACCACAATGAGATCCCTGGGCGGCCGTTCTTTATACCTACCTAATTCAGACTTGGAGGCATGAATAAAATAATCAATTTTTTTTTGGAGAAAGTGATTCGATGTTCAAGTCCGCGGAAATCTCACTGTCTTCGCTCCGCAGAATGCCTCGTCCGGAGTACTTCAACCAATCCCTTCAATAAGTTGAGAAAAAAGAGAGATTGCATGGCGTCCAAGTTGCAAACTTGACTCCTGATTTTCTCCTTAGTCAGAGAAGGCTTCCGAATGCCCGTTGTGACCTGAAATCGTTCCCACCACAGTTATTTGCCTTGAAATCCTCAATCGACTTGAGGACAATCCTGATCGATACTTCGTTCGAATGCGTTCGAACAGAGAATTAAAGTCGAATGTGTCGGAAACCTGGGATTTATCCAGTCAACTTAGGGTAGGGAGTGACATGTCTTCGATGAAAGCCCCATGGTGATATCTTCTTTGCTTTGATCGCCCGAGTCTCCATGTTTGCCGGAAAACATCTCGTTGCCCGGAAAAGTTGACACAAATTGGGAAGTCATCGTCCCTCGCTTTCGTGTAAATACCGATCTCGATCTTGGCCTGCTCATATATCAAAGCTTTGAACACAATACTTATCAACTTCTTCCGTCCGTCCTGCCGCCTAGGACTTAGGGAAAGATTCCACAAGCTGCAAATGGTCTTTTTGCTGCTGAGTAGTCGCATGATCATTATTCTCTTGGCCTGTGAGAATCACATTGAATGTGCGCTTTCAGCGCAAGGTCGACAATGTTGAATCTCTTTCCTGGCAAGAGGTTACAAGACAAGGTTTAACATACAAAGTAAAATGAAGCGACGCCGTCCAGTGCGAGAGATTTCAACTCTGTTCAGGGTAGATATCATATTCTGTGGAGGGGAAGCCAGCAGGGGTGTGCTTCGTTGGCACCTTATTCAAGAGAGAAGGAGAAAGTAGTTCACAAATCTGTCTTCTTTTTCCTCCATGGCAATCTGTATAAATATCAGCTGACTGAATTCCAGTGTGCAAGTCCGGTGAAATGGACAGCCTCATATCTCGAGCCCTCATCCAGCAGCTTTCGCCCAGGGGTTTTGCTGCTTCTACTCAGCTTCTTAGAGGAGCCGCAGATTTGACCTCATTACGGATTCTTGAAAAGCTGTAGAGAGGGTATGAAATAACACGAGGAAAAGATGACGAATATATGATCGATTCGACCGAGGGAGGTTGCGACGAGGCGTTTGGCCAAGGAAGATGCCTTTGAATGTGTCGGGGAGACAAGCCAGTCCCGAGTCCTGGTTTAATTTGGCCCAGAAAAAGGGTGCGATGAACATATTTCTCTCGTTGCCGACTGCGCGTATGAGAGAATTAGAAACCCAGTGGGATGGATCGAGTGGATTGAAGGTATCATTTGCGACGAGCAAATATGGTTGCACGAATTGATCCAGATTTGCCCAGGACATTGGGAGGTGGCTTACGTGAGATGTTGCCCTGAGATGCTGACATAAAACAGTGTGAATATATTAAGCTTCAATAATCCCACTCTTCTTGAAATATTCCTTTCCCTAGCACAAGAATCTATCGAGTCCATCATTATTGTGAACAGGGCTCTATATCACACACTATTGACTCTGTCTATTTTCACTATCGATACGGACTGGTTCAAGCCTTTTGGTTTGGAACATTGTATTCTTCCAGTCAACATTAGCAAGCTGCTGCTAATGGCACCCCAAAACACAATCCTGATTTCAAACCATTTCGCTATGCCATCTTACCTCATTATCCCCCATTACTCCTGAAGGCACGAGACCGTTCTAACCTATCATTCACAATTTTAATCATTTGCTTCTCTAAGCAATTGCTATCAGATTCTTGCGTAAGGGAATACCAAGAAAGAACCGAGATACTTTCTAGCTGCCATGAATTCAACCGACAATTACAAGACAACGGACATCACGAATCAAAGTAACAGCCATGCCCCTGTCGGCTATGATGGAGGTGTTTACCATTGGGACGGTTAGTTCTCGCACCTAGATCACGATGTCAGAGTGAAACTCATTTACTGATCATTTCACAAGGTCCTCACAATGAATTTTGTGATGTGTGTGGAGGCGACAAGGAACTGTTTGGGTGTCAGACTTGTAACTCAAGTTACCATGCAAGTTGTATGAGTCCAGAACCCGCTAAAGATGAGATTCCTAGTTTTTGGTTCTGCCCACAGTGAGTAGTCCTTGAAATGCCTGATCTCTTCTCATCTCTCTCTGTGTTCGATGCGAGCACAAGGGGAAGAACACTTGGCCCCGCGCCCCGCTTGAGGAACATGCTGATCTCAATCCAGTTGTGTAAATGACAACTTCCACATTGCGCCTGAAGCTTCATCAGCATATTTCAGCCCAGACTCTATCCCAGGCGCCTTGGCATCTAACGAAAGTTTTTTCACATCTCCGTCAGATGGCCAGATTTCGATATCTCCACAAAGCACGATGGCAACTGCTATCGCTAGTAGAACATACCCTACACCCCAAATATCTTGCATCCATCAACCCGAGCTTAGAAACCACTCAGAAAATGAAGCTCAGTCGCCCAATATCCCATCACAGACGCCAGCATCCGCACCGAATACAGCACCTGCCGAAAGAAAAGCCGTCTCTAGCCAAAAACCAGATACGCATTCCTCCGCATGCTTAGAGCCAGTCAAACGAGGACGACCAAAAAGGGCTCAAAGCCCACCAAGAAAAAAATCAAAATACTCTACCTTTTCGGCTGAAGTTGAAAAGGCGCTTTCTGTTATCCACAGAGAACTCGAAGCCGCAGCCGAAAATGGGAGATCCGAAAGTCATCTTTATGATCAGATCAAGTCACTGGAACAGCAAGTTCAAATGCGTGATGGTCAAATAATACTAATTAAGAGAGAACACGAGAGAACTAAAAGAGATTTACAAAACGAGCGGGTCAAGTTGGCGAGACTAGAGGCGACACTGAGGGCTCCTCAGCAGGAGGTTTTAGAGTTGAAGGTTTTGGTTGCAGAGAAGGATGCTGAGTTGGCTGATTGGAGAGCGAGACTGAAGTCGTTGATTGGTCCGTGAGACGAGTTTGCACATTTGTATCACCCGAAATTCTTGTTTGTGTGTACGTCAGTATACTAAATAGACTTTCCGACCATTTCGCTTTCATTTATACAATCTATATGGTCATCCAGATAACTCCGAAGCGCCAAGCAAACTCCAGGCAGAAATCCACAGGACCCTAATTTTTCCATCACATTCATCTGAAAGCAGCTCAAGAATTCCTCCCAAGCCACCAACCACTCAAGTACCAACTTCATCGACTTGTTCCATTGTTCCATCCTTTCCTGCCATTTTTACCATTTTTACCATTCTTAATCTCCTCACCATTCTGATCAAGGACCAGGACATGTCGATTCCAGCTACACGCCGCCGTAGTATTGAGATCTCGTGCAGATGTCCTAATCCGATGCCCACACTTAGAGCACATAAATGCCCACAGGGACCAACTGTACGTGCTCTCCCAGAAATTCCGTGGCAGTGCTTCAGGCCATGTATCGTCAGGAAAGAACCTATTGCCATAGGTGCATCCTGTGTAGTAGAAGAATGAGGTAGGCGGTTAATTTGTAATGTGGGATAGATCGGATAACTTAGGGTGGCTATGAGCGAGAGCGTGGCAAGTGAAAAGGGAGAGCATTTGGCTGGACAGGGCGTACTACAGCAATGTTATAAAAGTTTTTCAGAAGTTACAAATGGGCCAGGCATTCTAGTCAATATTAGTCTTTTTGAAAGATGACTGCATCTGCGCGGATTCGTGTCTATCTTCGCAGGGGTTTCGAGAGTCATTGAGAAAATTGATATTTTCGAAGTAATGATAGATATGTTTGATGCATAGGCAAAAAGAGAATTATATGAATATCTAGATCTAATTTTTGATTCCTCTACCTCTTGAAAAATCTGCTTTAGTTCATATTCATTCACTCTGTTGAATTGCAACAGTACTTTTTGACGATTTTGTCTCGCAGTGCCTGCACAATCAACGATTTTCAATTCATATTCGCGTATAGGAACAATAATCAATCAATTGATGCAAAATTAGAGTCGCTGCCTGTCTTTGTACGAACTCCCTTGATATTTCGTCCGGGACTTGGACTACGCCAAGAATACGAGGTTCCAGAGCGAAAGGGCCCATAACCCTAGTCACCAACCCATCCCATCAACAATTCCCTATTCTCTTACACCTATGGTGTTAATAAGATTGCAGATCACATCAAGAGTAATAACAGTCTATCTTCCGCTTCATTTAGCCCATGCTCTTGGATCAACCAGGCCTTCAAGTTTCCAATCTGCCATACCCCACCATATCCTGTATGATTTCAGCCCACCTTTCCCGAGCAATCGCTTCGGATCGGAACAGAGGGTGCAAAGCTAGATTCTGCAAGATCATTTTCGGCATTCCATCACATAATGATATCGTCATTCGGGTCTTCTCAATTTATTTTGGCAGGTCACCGTGTCAGATTCAAAGAAGGGTTGCGGGGTCCAAGGTCAAGGCATCGATTTTTCTCTCCGCTAGAGCATCCGTACATGACAAATAACACAAAGCTAATATGAAGTAGACTATTTCCCCAAATAGAAGAACATTATTTCTGCTTAGACCAAACAACAGACGTGAAGTTGGGGAAGCAATCAGTCGAATAAACTCTCCCCAAGAAGGTTTTGTATGAACTGATCACCCCTTCGAAAAAGTGAATCACATCACAAAACTCTTAATCTTCATAAATTTATTCATATGAACAATCACAAACAGGACTCCAACCAGCGGAAGTCGTGGGCAAGGCACCATGGTTTCGAAGTACTCCCAACTACACAGCAAATTGGTACGCAAGTATTGGCACCTGTCTGGCCATTTACTGAGCAGCTACGCATTGATATTAGCCATAGCCCTCAAATTTCCAGTGAGGTTCTCATAGTCAAATATACTTACTGCTGGCAGGCCAAACACCCTTGGTGAGCCCGCTTGTCGATATCTCTTCCTTCAACCGCACTTTCCACGACTGGAGAAAGTATGTAACCGGCGTTACCATAGATGGAGGTAATATTTGTTGGAGTAGTACCCAAACCCTCGAGTTCAGCTTTCAATGTTGCGGTACATGTTGCGGCCAATGTGACGAAGATTGCAGAGGCTGGGAACTTCATCTTGATAATTTCGTTTGACGTATTTGTTGATCCTAGATTTCAGCTTTCGAAGAGAACTTGCGGAATATGAGGTGAATATTTTGGGTTTATATATGAACCACAAGAGAAAAGTACATGAAGGGAGAAGGTGATGCACTGATGTCCGTTTTTTTCTCCAAGGAAAACACGCCCGCTAGGACATCTGTCGGCCTTTACCCGTACGTACGGAGCGATGGTAACTTGAGCACACCGTTCACTCTGTAATCTTCCATTCAATGTATTCTATGGTCAAACGGCAATATTGGCTGGCGTTCTATATTTGCCGTGAAGTGTCAGCAAGCGAAATTGCGGCCGAGTGACTATGTTTATTAAATCGTCCTCTTTCCACCAACAAATCAGGGTTGACCAGAACATGGTCAGAGTTTGTGGAGGATTGTTCATGTCGACATGCTACGATCTCCACTAGACTGGTGGAGTGCAGAATCAGCAAGTAAGCTTACCTGCATTTTGCCGCCTCTCTCGGCTATGACTCATGCGGACTGTGAAACTCAGAGTAAACTATTTGAAATATGCTTAAATGTAACCCTAAAGAAGGTGAGGCCAAGAATTATTAAGCTTAGTGCTTGCATGTCAGAGGTACGGTTATCATCCAAACCAATCGATTTAGGATATGCCTACCGGTATTCTCCCACGGTCTACCACCTAGTAATAATAAGCCTGTATTTCGGCCGTAAAGTAATACTGATGGCTGGAGGACATTTGATACATCTTTTTCTTTACGTGCTTACCGCGGAAGTGGTGTTATGCGATGTCTTTTCCGCCAATTACGGGCGCAGTCTGATATTCCTATGATGTGAATGTGGCAAGACACCAAGGTGGTATCATCCAAATGTATGACCCTTCTTTTATTCGAATGTTGACCTAGACGATAAGTTTTGCACTTGATAGTTCAATTAATGGGATATTAGGTAAACCAAAATATTCATATATCAACAAGTGTTCGAAGCATTGAGGAGATAAATACCATCAACAATATTCACTTCCTCATCCATCTAAATCGACAATTTCAAGAACCGCCTCATCAAAATGCGTCCTACAACCGTCACCACCACTCTACTGGCGTGTTTTTGCGCTTCTGCCATCGCAAAACCCATCGATGCCGGCTCTATGCCTCTCGAAAAACGGGCTGACTCAACCCACCTTGCATTCTTCGTCGACAACAACTTCGGAGGAGCTCAACAAGATTTCTTCACCGTGAGAAACTCAAAGTGCTGTCTGTGGCCCATATTCTTCAAAACTCATGAGATCCATGCCAACTGATACTCATTTCTCAGGGCAAATTGCTCCTGCGTTCCAGGACAAAATTAGTTCTATTCGATCTCCAACCGATGGATCTGGATCATGTCGCTTTTTCAAGTAAGACGTCTCATATTTGTTTTGATTACTGGGGTTCTGACGATTGATTCACTTGCAGAGATAATGGCTGTACCGGGTACAGTCTGATTGTAGACACCGGGGATTACCTTTACAAGATGGGGACGTATTATAATGACATGTTTTCTTCTTTTAACTGTTTTTGATGAGAAATAACTCGAAAATGGGCCAGGAAGGGTTGAGCGCCTCTTCATCATTTTAGATCAACACAATGCACAGAATCTTGGAGAGAATTTAGATTGTACAGTAATACCTGACACTTCGCGATGTGTAGAAATCCCTGAGCTCATGATAAAATTTTGCAAGTGATGCTGCCAAATGTTACGTGCGTATTCAACCATTAAATCTTATAACTTAGGCAACAGCCTTAACATAAATAAATCAAATTCCATGACAAAGCAGCCAAGCCCTTTAACTTTCGTGTGTTTATCATTTCCTATTTGAGACAATGTACTTGATTACATGCTTCATTCAATATTGGCCAGTCCGACGACAAGGTCTGAATCTTACCCATTACCAGCCCACCCTTGCAGGCTGCTTGTATCTTTCTTTATATAAAGACTTCGGTGTGCTACTTCATTCCTCCTCCTCATCCCACCATCAAAAACACACCAGCCTGGTTGACTCCTCTTCACAATGCATTACCACTCCACCATCTCAGCCATCCTCGTGTTTTCTGCTGCATCAGTTAATTCTATTGTACTGCCTCCACAACTCTACATGTGTGGCTCTGGTAATCACTGCACTGGCACTCTGTGGCCCAACAGTGGTCAATGCTGTGCGTCCTCCCTAATATAAATACACTCCACTACCACCTCACGACATAACATAGGACTAATAAACTCTGCAGACAACGTACCATCAGGATTCAACGACATCATAGAGACAGCCTGGATAACGAATGGTAACTGTGTCTTCTGGCAGTTCGTAACCACTTTCCACAATTTGATAATTGCTGACGCGGGTAGAAACACTGGATGTACAGGCGATCATACGAACTTATTGAGTAATGCGTATGTTGATTTTAGACAAGTTTGCGATGATGAGAATAGATGGCATCAGATGGTCTCGTCGTATAAATGCTGTACCGGTTCTGCGTGGTGTGCCCCAGGTAGCACGCCGAAATGTACAACCTAAGGCAACGACGGCACGATATTGCAGATACCAGCAGGTTTAAATTGACAGAATGATTATGAGCTGGAAAAGAAGGCAATTTGGATGTAGCTCTCTCACCGAGACGAATTAGTTAAAGCTTTAAATTGAAATATTCAAAAATTTCGAAATCATCCTTAAACTTGTTCGGATTGGAGGCGGGGTAGAAGAGGGATGTCAAGTTGAATTGAAGATTTGCTGCAAGAACATGTTTGAACACTGTAAACTTTGTTATCGACATGAAGGAACTTTCTCACATACTACCCATCAAAAAAGAACTGTCCTCGAGTCGTAGGTCTGTTCATTTCATCTACGGATCTAAAGACTAAGTCTTGGCACTGCATGATCGCTTAGCTCCACGCTCCACAGAAGATCACCCGTGGACAGGAGATGTGAACTTTGGAGAGGTGACACCGCGTGGGAAAAGAAATCAAAGATTAGGCCAAACATACGCGAGTGCTGTTGGGTGAAGGTTTTTTTATCTTTGTTTTTTCCTACTCCCAAACAAATTCGGCTCGGCTGATTAACTTTTTGCAATTTTATATGAGATGGCATGTAACACTCGAAGTGTAAAACTCGACAAAGACTCAAATATAAACATCACCTCATCGCTGTTCTATCAGTCATGATATGGATTCAAATACCATTTGTCTTCTCAACCACCGTAGATATGGTTCTGTGGTAAGCTTGCGGACCAAATGCTTTGTTGAAAAAACAAAAAAAAAACCTCCAAGTGAGTTGGGTGTGCAGAGGAAAAGCAGTCATCTGAGAACATCGGAGGACCAGGAGGAATAAAGATTAACTCGAATGTGTCGAGGGGCAGAATCGAGTGTAATTTTTGCACTCCCTTTTCAGTCGGAATTGGATCATATTAATGGTAATGACAAGTCTATTACGATGTTTTTGAGTTAGGTAGGAAGAGTGCTTGCAAATCGTCGCTTTTTGCAGCCCACACTAGGAAACCGCATATTGGCAGAGATATTTTTGAGTGAACAACTACGCGAGAAGAAGCTTGTGCGTTACCTTACCGACTTCTTTGAAAAAAAAAACTTGGCATCTTTTGATGAAGTCCCTCTTTTTGAAAGTAAAGTGGCTGCGAGCTGACGAGACCACTCATATGGCATCTTTCTCGCTTCATCAGCATTGATTTTGAATGTTCAGGGCACTCTCAAATGCGGTCATTGGTTATTATAGTGATTGGGTTGATAGGTTTGGAATGTATTATTTATTCAATATTTAGATTGGAAAGAGCTTGGGTGTGCACATCCATTCTTTTCTCTTGGGCATCGCCATATTCGCTGAAATCGAGATCTAATCAAGAAATCCCCAGGAGTGTGAGTGATACCTCCTGTACACTCAACCAATAAATAGGCCATAGAATAACTAGATACCAAAGCAATAATCGCTACTCGCCAGTTTTCTAACTTGGCACGCAGTGAAATTGCAATTGAGGAAGCGGAAGAAGACCAGCTCAATTCTGATTCACCAGGCGAAGCTGAAGTTGCGACACCTGAAATTGCAGCAGAACAATCACCGGCTTCCATTTTCTATTGACCAGCCTCTCCAATCGCCAATTCAACAGCCGCAAGAACATCCTTCACAATATGAGTTGGCTCAAAAGCCGGCTTCTCACCCGCCTTGTGAACACCACTCTCGACAAGAATGCTCTTCCACTGAATTCCGCTGAGACTCTTAAATGAATTCGCGCCTTGGATATCAGAAGCTGGGTTGTCGCCGATCATGTAAACCGTATCAACTGGAGGCGCATCAAGACCATTGACCTGGAGATGCCATTCCTGAAGTACTTTTTCGCCGTACAAGTACGTCTCGCGCGTGGGTTTGCCGATGACAGTCTCGTTGGGAAGCTCATCGAGACCAGTTTGTGCTTTCCAGATCCCTTGTAGGGCAGCACGAAATGATCCTTGTGCAACTCGAGGGAGAGGATTCTTGGTTGCCCATGTATGATCAGGATTCGACCAGTACAGTGGCAGGGAGGTATTGACAAAGTCGTTGGATGGAGAGATGGTGTTGAGGTATCCGTGGTCAGAAAGCATCAAGTCCAGCACGATTTGCAGATCAAACCCCCAATCACGAGGAGAGCTCCACATCAATATTGCTGAAAACTGAAAGTTGCCGTCAAGATCGAGAGGAAGTTGTTGACCATGTTCTTGATGATGCGCCCGGGTCATCTCGTCAAATGGGTAGATGTTTGGAAATGTGATCAAGACATCCGAGGAGGTGAAAACACGGTTGAATCCGTACGACTGTGCTAGCTGTCGAATCGAGTTTCCTGTGCCGCCGAGAACGAGTATGTTCTTGTCTTTGAGTCCAGGCACCAAATTCTTGAATGGGGTGTGCGATTGCACGAATTGGTGTTCAGACAATTCGAGCTCCAGGCGCTTGCCAACCAAGGCGACATGGTCTTTTTCGGTCTTGCCGCCACCGTTGGTGAGAAAGATGAAGGGAATGCTGTTGGCCTGTAGCTTAGAGAGAGCAGCTCTTGCTCCTGGAAGACGAGTTGCAGATCGAACAAGAACTCCGTCGATGTCGAATGCGAAGGCGATGGTTTTGTTCGACATGCTGAGAGATTTGTGGAGATGGGGGTGTCTTGATAAGTGTAAGGCGAAGGACCTAAAGCCGATGTGATTTTAGTATGCGAATGTTGGAATCGTTTGAGAGTCAAGGTTCTGAAATGTGAGTAGCTGAGTGTGGTATCTTCTGGAAAGCGAGATGCGATTGTATGGAGAGTGAAAAAGTAAGGCTGAATTGCAGAGATGAAAGTTGGATTATAAATCTAATCGTGGAGATTGTTGTAGACGCGTGTAAATAAAAAAGATGTTCAATTTCACCATTGTCGTACCTCAATGTTGACGCGTATCGCAGAACAGGTTGGGTGTTGAAATCTTGACCCTCCCGAATGCCGTCCAATGTATTGTTGATGAAAAAATCTTTGAATATGAGAACAAAAATATTTGTAAATTTTCCCAAAGACTCTTTACAATTTTGTTGTCCCGAGTTCTGGTGAATAACCACACAACGAGGCTTGATTTGGACTAGGAAAGGCTCTTCCTCGTGCCCAAAATAACGTCGTACTGCCTAGGGACAAGGGCACATTCTTTCTTAAAGACACAACAATAGGCTTGTCATTGACAAGATCAAAAGAAAAGATGCCGTCAATAATTAAGTAGCCTACTACGATAATTAAAGATATTTACGTAGAAATATATTGTGAAGTAAGCGTAGTACAATAATTCTTTTTCAATTCGACGTTCAAGGTTTGATCGGGGAAGGCGACAACAATTTTCATTCTTATTGATATGTACTAATACTGAGGGCTTCTAGGATTGGGGCCTGAGAGTCTTTTCTACGTTCGAAATCCAAATCGCTTCGTGTTTCTGTGCAGAAGTTAGTCATGGTACTTGACAGGGTGAAAACGCAAATTCCAGTAAAAGCATCGATACTCAACCCTCCAACATGTGGCAACAAGGTAACATAATCTTTTTCAAGCAGCTTAGGATGTATGAAAGGTCTAATTACACGGATTAGCAATGGTGTGAAATACGGCCTCGAACTTACTCGTTGTAGTAGACGTCAAGACCGATCCCACCAACGATTCCTTGATATAAGGCTTCGAGAAGTGCATCTTCATCGATACACTTCCCATGTGCACCATTCACAATTCTTACACCCTTTTTCATCTTTTCAAAGCTCTCTACATTCAGGATATGATGTGTTGAGGAACTGTAAGGACAAGCCAGAACCACACAATCCACCACCGGTAATCATTCATCCAGAGAATCATGGCTCGCAAGATCCAGAAGATCAAGACCTGTAACATCTCTATCTCCTCTTTTCACGTAGTGAACAGTCATACATGATCCCCTCCCCACAATCTTGGCAATTTATTTGCCAATACTTCCCATTCCAATAATTCCCACATGTCTTCCAAAAGGATCAAGTCCATTCCTCGCCGAATGTACCATAGCTTCCCGGAACTTTGCCTCACCACCTTGAGCCATGTTTTCATAGCGAGAAAGCAATCTGAATGACGATATCAAAATATAGAGTGCGATCGTTGACGTAGCTTCGCTTCCTCCATTTGAATTGAGAAATTTGACACCACATTTTGATAGGCCGGGAATGTCTTCATTTTCGTATCCATGGCCAAGCTGGGAGATGACTTTAAGAGTTGGTGGGAGGTGTTCAAGCGCATTTGCTGTCCATCCGTGGGGAAGTTGTTCCAATTGTGGTGGGAACCCTGCGACTTTTAGGATGGCTGAAATTTGGTTGTATCGTTTCGTCACATGATGCACCATTCACCAAGATATCAATACTTGGTATATGAGTGACGATTAAAAAGTCAATATATGAGGATTATTTTTGGTTATTCCAGGAGAGATCAACAATCATTTCATCATGGTCCCTTCCGCTGTCGACACAACCCTTCCGGCTGCCCCAGTCAAGGCAGAATTGAACGCATCTAAGATCAAGTCTATACTGGTCCCTGATAATGCTCAAACACCAGTGCCCAGACCCAAAGGCTCAATTCGTAGTCAGCAAAGCTGTACTACAGCTCACATGGTTTTGGTAAACTGGAGTGCAATCGACGGATGGCACACGCCAGTTGTGAAAGTTTATGGTCCATTAAAACTCATGTCATCGGCAACTGTTCTACACTATGGTACCGAAGCATTCGTAAGTTAATCCCTAAAACTCAAGCGCCTCAATGGATATCATGATTTGACCTCCCAAATTTAGGAAGGAATGAAAGCCTACCGCGGCCACAACGGCCGTCTCCGCATCTTCCGTCCGAATCTCTACTGCGCTCGTTTTCTCATCTCCGCCAACCGCGTCGGTCTTCCTGACTTTTCACCGGATCAAGTTCTCAAACTAATCGAAGCGTTGCTAAAAGCCGACGGTAGGCGCTGGCTTCCTGAGCCCAGAACATTCTTCTACATCCGTCCGACAGTGATCGGAAGCAGTTCTGTGCTGGTGGTGAGAAAACCGCATGAAGCTATGCTTTATATTTTTGCGGCACTATATCCGCAGTTTGATGGAGGGAGTGGCTTGAGGCTTCTGACGAGTGAGCGGGATTCGATTAGAGCGTGACCTGGTGGATATGGATATGCTAAGGTACGTTCAGCGTATTTTCCCATTTATTCGAAAAGTTGAAGACAAACAGGATTTGCTGAGACGAAAGGCCTTCCTGATTCTTTGGCACCAGTGGAGGTTGTGGAGAGAAGGTTTACAATTAGTGAGGTTATGAAGGCAGCAAGGGAGGGGAGATTGGTGGAAGGATTTGTTTCGGGGACTGCGGTAAGTTTTGAACCCGTCGTTCATTTTTTGGGAATCGGGGAAAAGATCATTGACAGAGTTTGATCCAGTTCTTCATCGCTCCTGTAAAATCGATTCGTCATGACGGGGAGGATAATGATGTACCTCTCAGCGCTGCTTCAGATACCGGAGCACCACCTTCTGGGGAGTATGCTCGAAATATGAAAACTTGGTTAAAGGAGATTATGTACGGCGATGTGAAGTATCAGAACTAGGGACACGTGATAGATGAGGAATAGACAGAGATACTGGAAAACCATAGGCAGCGAAAGTATATAGTCATGGGCGTGGGAAGAAATGGTTGGCTCAATATGATATCGCTAGCGTATTTACTAGCGCTTATCTAGCTGGGCCCGGAAAATATAGTGGCGACGTGCAACAAAAATCATGAAGTGCGATGCTGGTAAGATGTGACAGCGGGTGAAGTAACGATGAGGCTAAAATTATCGACGAGAGTTGACCGTATTAGTAAGGCAGAGAGATGATTAATCGTAAGTGGTATCTGCTAGCGTGCACATGATTGGATCCATAAAATATAGTTGCGACGTGTAACAAAAAAAATATGTAATCCAGTTGAAATGCGACAGCAGGCGAAGTGACGACGAAGTGCAATGTATCAAGGACAGTCAGTTGTCCGTCCGCTTGGGAGAACCGAGATTTGAGGAAAATCCAAACTTGGATGTGGTAGAGAGGACAGCTTTTGCACAAAACCTCACTCATGATGCCCCAATCAACCTTTCCCATCTCGAAGAACGCACAACATGCCAGAAATGCTTTGCTTTTCGTAGACATAATTTCCCCGTACTGACACAAGCCGTCACCAAACCACCTCGCGTGAAAACTTCGGGCGCTCCTAAGAAATACAAACCATTTTGTTTCCTCGCCAATAAAAATCATCGAGACTGTCTCTTCTCAGGTAGTCCAGTCGAACTTTCCATTCTCACTAATCCTGATATGCAGCTCTCGAAACATGGCCATCGCACCGGGTGTCTCCACCCACGAAGCATAGCAATACTGTAGATGAATCTGCATCTGTTCGATCGAGCCATGGGAGTATGGTTTCGGCGCCATCATGAGATGCATTTCAGGACTATGAAACCCAGGCCAAAAATGCTTGTTCGTTTTCTTAATTGAATGGTACATCTGTTCAATTTGCGCTTCCAATTTCTTGATGAGTGGCCCCTGGTCTTGACTGTTCATGATGTCTTTATTACTGGTAATAATGTCGTTGACGAGTTGAACGCGGATGTTGTCGAGGATTTCTTGCGGAACGACGGCAGCTACAATGGATGAGTTCTGAAGGGATTTTAGATCGTTAAGGAGACGGATTTTCAGGAGCATGACGGAGGCGAGTTGGCTAACAGGTACCCATCTGCCTTGATAGATGTCGACGTCCTCGAAGGCATCCGCTCCTTTGAGGTCAAGATATGGTTCGCTGAAATCGTCCCATTTATAATCACTCCGTTCACCGATCGTGAACCACCACTTTACGAAATCATAGCATTCCTGGTCTCTTCCCAATCGCAAATATAGCGGCGGGGCAAGGTCACGCATACCCATGTTGTCACATCGACACAGCCTCAGCATATCAAGAACATGATCAAGAGCGGCTTTGACAGCAGAGTGAGTATTAATCTTTAGCAGAGCATCGACAAGAGCGTAGCGAGCTCTCATGTACGGTCTAGTTTCCAGAATTCCCCAGAAACGACCGACGTAGTTCTCGAAGATTTCGGCGCCAGAAATTCTGATACCGTCGCCGGGGGAAGCGCGGAGTTCGGCCTCTTCGGCATCGAGAACCTTTTGAGCTTTTTGAATACGGTTGCAATCAAGTTTGTGTGCTTTTCTGTGTTCGGTTTGGTGCTCGCGGCCACAGTAGGACATGGCATGGCAAGCTTGACACAGGGAGAGCTTCTCTTTGGTCTTGCATACTGGGCACTGGTTTGTTACCTTCTCGAAATTTGTGTCTTTGACCTCCATGTTGATCTTTTATTGAAAGATGGCGCTAAGGATTCGAGTTGATGGGAGATAGTGTCGTCTGGGAATCAAGATCTGGGATCCGTTTGGCCGCCAAGTCCAGGGCGAAGGTTGAGAATCAGCAGCTTAAGTAATAACGAAGATGACTAAGCGGATTCAGTTGCAAAGCTAGTTCTATGATTTGACAGCTGGTTGAGGGGAGAATTGGGGGCCCCAATACTCTCGGTTGGGAAATAATGGGATGGAATCCATATTCCCGGAGAATCGCTTCTGGGGAATTACGGTGGGAATCTAGGCGCAATCATCAACATGGGATGGAGGGAAAAGCCGGGGTCAATCAGAGGCACTCAAACGTCAAAACCATCCTCAGTCTCTGGACTTACTCGGTTTTGAAAGCCCCAAAACCCAAGTACTCTTTAAGGCATATTGTATTTATGAATTGTCTTCATAGTGAGAATCCAGCGCGTGATATCAGGGTGAAGATGTATTACCGATACCGATGTCGCCCCAGGATCACTAGGTGCCAAGCGAAGTCACAGCAAAACTTCTCCCGCATCATGAAGCTTGACCCCAACAAATATCTCCACGGACGGGACCAGTCCACCAATAAATACTCCCTCAATTGACGCCAGCCGCGAATATCCGTCTCTACCAGCATGAAGACGTTCTGTTCTCTCGCCTGCACGATGTTACCGTGATGGTGTCAACAAAGCCAAGAGGGTAGTCCGTGGGGGTGCGAATAATCAGGATATCAAAATTCCTCATAAATGACCGCTCTGCCCTCCATTTCTCTACATCCAGCGAATCCACCGCCAAAATGGGCGCCCATGATGATGAAAAGGCAACTCCATCGCCTGGGGAGATATCTACAGATGCAGTGCGAACACCAAATGCTGACCAGGACCTTGCTATGGGGATTGTGGGGGAGCATAGACAAGCTATCGACCCCTCCATCGAAGCTCGTGTTGTGCGGAAGATCGACTTGTTTTTGATACCAACAATGATTTTTGGCTATGGATTGGTATATTATGATAAGGTAAGCCTGCAGCTCTGTAATTGAAGCTCCTGCTGATTGACAAAGGCCATTTTGGGCTCTGCCGTGCTCTTTGGAATGACCAAAGATCTTGCCCTCACGAAGCTTGATACCTCTACTACCCCTCCTTCGAATGATACAACTCGATTGTCTTGGGCAACTTCCCTGTTCTACTTTGGCATGCTGGCTGGGTTGTATCCTATGACTTTTGCTCTGCAGAAATTCAACATGGGCAAGATTCTGGGAATCGTGGTGTGCTTTTGGGCGCTGGTCTGCATGCTCACGGCGGCAGTCACAAACTGGCAAGGCTTGTACGCACAGCGATTCTTCCTGGGATTCGTGGAGAGCATAATCCCCACCGGATTTATGTGCATTGTCAGTGGATTCTATACACAACAAGAGCAGTCGCTTCGACAAAGTTGGTGGTTCTCCTCGACCGGACTTTTCACAGTCATTGGTGGTGGATTGAACTACGGATTTGCACAGATCACCAGTGGATCTTTGAAAAGATGGCAGTATATCTACATTTTGGCAGGAGCTCTCACATTTTTGTTTGGACTGTTGTGTTTCGCTATTCCGGACTCGCCAGTTAGCGCTTGGTTCCTGAAGCAAGAAGAGAGGGTTGTGGCTACCGAGAGATTGCGATATGGTCAGACTGGTGTGAGGTGTAACAAGTTCAAGTGGTCTCAAATCAAAGAGAGTATATTGGACATCAAGGTTTGGCTGGTTTTTATCATGATGGCGTCCGCCTATGCCGTCAATGGGGCCGTCTCCGGATTCGGTCCATTGATCGTTAGCACTTTTGGATGGTCGACTCTGGAATCCATCTTGTGGCAATTTCCATTGGGAGGGATCTGTCTGGTGTTCATCCTCCTCACTGGATGGCTATCGTCTCGAATTCCTAACATTCGAATCATTCTCATGATTTTGTGTTGCCTTCCTGTTATCGCCGGATGCGCCATGATCTGGAAATGCCGCTGGACCTACCATGCCGTAGGGCCAGTGGTTGGATACACCATCATTGGATTCTTTGGTCCGGCGGTATCTCTTATCATCACAGTCGGCATGGCGAATGTGGCCGGTCAGACGAAAAAGGGGTTCATGGCTGCAACTATTTTTGTCGCTTATTGTGTTGGCAATATCGTTGGACCGCAGTTGATCAAATCTCAGACGAAGCCTCAGCATTACCCTAGACTTTGGCTAGGTCTTATTATTTGGTGAGTAGCTCATCATATCTCTGATTTCTAATCAAGAAAAACTTACCGATCGTCTAGTTACTGCATCACAATCGTGTGTGGAGGATTGTTGTACATTTTACTGGCGAAGGAGAACCGCCGTCGAGATTCTTTGGAATTGAACGATGTTGACAGAGACAAGATGGCCTTTCAAGATCTGACGGACAAAGAAAACCCATACTTTAGATATGTGCTTTAACGTATACAGATCTAGATGCAAAAATATTAAATGATTCAACATCTACGATTCACACTTTTTGATGTTCAGCCCAGAGCTACCCCGCATAGTGCAGGTCCCGCATACGAAAAGCTCATATGTAGTACATACATTAATGCGCAAGATCCACAGGAATCATCGGCTATTGGCCCGGTATTGTATAGCTCTGGGTCATCAGCATACAAGCAAACGATCCTCAAAAAAAAAAGTGCTTACGGACACTCCAAAAATTAATCAACTATACGAGCCTCACCTCGGCATCGCGTTGCATTGCTTCCAACTTTAAAACACCCCAGATTACAGTCCTCTCAATTTCTCGCATTGTTGAATATCTGAATCTCCAAAAATGGGTTCTTCGGCTCGGCGATGGCTTCCTAAAGTAGAAATCGCCGTACCTCGGCACGATTCAGGTCTTCTCCATCTTTCATCATCGACAGCTCTCCATGCTTTCCACAAAACCCTACCTTTCTCTGATCTTCACACACTCTTGATTATAAACCCTCTGTCTTCAATCGCATTGCATTAACGCTATTAGTAACTTCGTTCCATTTCTCGCTAGCATTCCAAGGCTATAAGAAGCCCCCTCCTCTCTCTTTCAGGACTTAGAAATGGGTAAACCAATCTCTCGCAAGAAGAACATCATGTCTCAATCAACATTCACATCCGTCGTGCTCGCCAAACGACCAAAGGAGCTTATTGTTCCTGGCGAGACTTTCGCGTTGAAAGAGAACCCAATGTTGAAGGAGTCGGATTTGAAGGATGGTGAAGTGCTCGTTGAGACGTTATATCTCTCCCTTGACCCCGCCATGAGGGGTTGGTTGAATGGTATTTCATCCTCTCTTCTCGTTCTTGTTCTCGCCGATACTTCTTGTCTCTGGAAAGCAGAAGCTGACACCAATTGATTAATCTGAAAGATGTCCGCTCCTACATCCCTCCAGTACAAATCGGCGCCGTCATGCGCGGAGGTACCATCGGTAAAATCATCGCCTCCAGAGCCTCCACCCACCCCGTAGGATCTCACGTCTACGCCAGTGCCGGTTGGGCTGAAGTCGCCATTCTCCCTGCCTCACAAGTCGAAATTCTCAATATCCCTTCCAATGGCCGTGTCACCGATGGTCTGGGCGTGCTAGGCATGACAGGCTTGACAGCCTACTTCGGTCTTCTAGACGTAGGCCAGGTCAAGGCTGGAGATTTCGTCGTCGTTTCTGGTGCCGCGGGTGCAACGGGGAGTGTGGTATGTCAGATTGCAAAATTGAAGGGTGCGAGAGTCCTGGGGTTGGCGGGTAGTGAGGAGAAGGTGCAGTGGCTGAGGGAGCTGGGATGTGATGATGCATTGAATTATAAAGATGCCGAGTTCAAGGAGAAGTTCAAGGAGGCGACCAAGGATCTGATTGATGTTTTCTTTGATAATGTTGGGGGTGAGATTTTGGAGGCGGCGTTGAGTAGGGCGAAGGCGCATTCGAGGTTTGTCATCTGTGGTGGCATTTCGCAGTATA
>JBAMDN010000053.1:0-44581 GCA_037074945.1 Tetracladium marchalianum
TATCCGACATCTAGCACAGATACGTAATGCTTCTGCGATATTCCACGATAGCTTCACCACGCAATCCCACCTTCTTTCCGCCTCCTGTGAGCATCCAGATCGCGCACCCCGCACTCGCTCCTCGAAACCATGGAAGATGGCTTCGAGGTGTCCTACTCCCTGGACAACGAGCAGCAATTCTGGGATGGTAAATGCGCCTGTACTCCCGTTTTCTGCGAAGTACCACTGATGTAAGGATCTAGAACTCGACGATATTGTCACAGCGTACTGCCCGTCCCATCAATTGATCGACAATGCCCTGCGATCCTATCTCCAGTTCACCACCAAGTTTAAGGACGAATACCTGCAGTATGAACACGAGGTGGCCCTATGCTCCAACAAGCTGCTGGTCAGTGAGCTATTTGGCGCAAACAAAGAATATGTGCGGATCCAGATCATCTACAGCCTTCTCCAGGAGGACGAACTAGCGACGTTGCACCTTATTGCCAGCATCTTGTTATTCGACGGCCGAGGAAATGAAGAAACCTTTGAAATGATGAGAAATGAAGGATGTTTCCCAAGACTGCTAGAATTGGTAAAGAAAGGGAGAAATGAAGATCCAAGACTCCATAGATTGCTTTTAGAGCTCTTGTATGAAATGTCCAGAGTGCAGCGATTGAGTGAGGATGAATTGGCACAGGTGGACGATGAATTTGTGACCTACCTCTTTCAAATTATAGAAGAGCTGTCTGACGATGTGGACGATCCGTACCATTATCCCGTTATTCGAGTACTTGTAAGCACACTTGCCATGTATCGCTACCGTCTGCTAACAGTATTACAGCTAGTTCTGAATGAGCAGTTTATGGTCGCATCTACTGCCGCATCGTCGCCCACTTCACCTCACACGCCTCTCACGAATCGGGTCATCAAGTTGCTCTCAATCCACGGCTCGTCATACATGACCTTTGGCGAAAACATAATCCTTCTCCTCAACCGCGAAACCGAAACTTCCCTACAACTTCTAATCCTCAAGCTTCTTTATCTTCTCTTCACAACCCGTGCCACTCACGAGTACTTCTACACGAATGATCTTCGAGTTCTTTTGGACGTCATCATCCGGAATCTTCTTGATCTCCCCAACGAGCTGGTCTCTCTCAGACACACCTACCTCCGAGTGTTATACCCACTTCTGTCACATACTCAACTTTCACAACCACCTTATTACAAACGCGAAGAAATAATCAAGGTTCTGAATATCCTCAGCGGTTCTGGGAACGCCCACTGGGAGCCTGCGGATGAGACTACAGTTCGACTAGTCGAACGAGTTGCCAAAGTCTCTTGGCTTCGGGAAGAAGATATCAGTGAAGGAGAAGTAGCGCGCAAGCTCCTTGGAATCTCACTCTCGCCCTCAAACACGGGGAGTACGGCTAGTGTGGTTGATGTAGCAGCGGTCATGGAGAAACCGGGCGTTCAAACTCCAAGTCGAAAGTCGGAATCCGAAGCCGGAGAAGTCGGTGATCTCAAAGAGGGCGAAGATGAAAAGATCACAAACAGCCCAGAGGCCGAGAAGAAGCGACAACCACCACCGCCAGCGAAGCGAAGACGGGGTCCGCCCCCGTCACCACCAACAACTCAATTGAATGGAGGGAAGAAACTTCCTCCACAGGCGCCACCAAGGAGAAGAACGAGACTTAAAGCCATGGCTTCTTCTGTTGATCTTGCTGGTCAGGAGCCCGAAGCTGTTCCACAGTGATTGGAGCAGGTTCCTCAGCGGTCCTTTTTAATATACTTGAATGCAAGCATTTGCTGGTAGCGACGGCGTTTTTAGGATTTTAAAGTTGGCATGGGCATGAAATGAAATGCAACATTTGATAGCACAAAGCATGGAATTTTTGCATGGAAATAGGGGTTATGAGGTTTATTCCACTGCTGTTGAATACTTGGTGTCCAGGTGATAGAGTACTTCAGATGAATGGAATTAAGTTGCCTGTTGATTGTACACACACAACTCCATTGTAGCCTTGCCTCGAATTGGTTCAGCCGGAGTTCATAATTTTGCCTGTCCACCTAATAGGGCCACAACCACTGCTACAAGTCTCAAGACACACCAACAGAGTCAAAATGAGATTCACAAGACGACATAACTTGACCTAGGAGTGCCCAAATGGTTGGCCTGTTTGTCCGTTGAGCCCGGAAAGATTTCAAATCTGCATTCAGAGCCAGCTATATGGGAAGTAATGGCAGAACCAATTTTTGAAGTTTGTTGTGAGCACACAATCAAATCGAATAGATCAGAGCGAAAAATGTAGATATTGGATAGCAAAACATAAAACAAATAGATATCAGCCTTTGCACCACGGACGATTTCTCACTAAATCCCATCCAAACATCCATCCCTCCATCTACCCACCACACATCATGCCATCAGAATTCCTAGTCCCACACACTCCGAACTCGTAGGCGAGAATATGAACGATAAGAGAGCCCCCAATCAAGGGGTATACGAGGAGGTTCTAGGGTACTCTCCTGGGACGTGTAGTTGCGATATACTGGTAATACTTAAATGATTCGGGTCCGTCGTGTTGGAAGGTTGGTTCTTGGTGAGATCTTCTACTGAGGGATCAAGAAGAATATCGGTTGAATTTTCCGAGAATGCCTGGGTATTATCGCTAACGTGACTGCCTACCGCAAGGCTACCCAGGCTACGTCCCCCGGCCATATCGTAGGCCGTGGATGGAGCCGAGAGATTTGTATCTGGCGCTGCGATCAAAGTGGCTTCGTAGGCTGCCTGTTGTTCCAACTGGTACTGCGGATCCTGTGATGCTGAGACTGCGCCGTATCCTGGCTGTATTTCTACCTCTTCTCGAGACTGTTCTCCATCCTCATGACTCCTGTACGCCTGATAACCAGCGGCACCTAATATAGCCCCTCCCACCCCAGCTCCGGCTGCGACAACTCCATCTGATACAACTTGTTTTCGGAGATTACTCTGTGACACTGGTTGACTTGTGTATGGATTGACACCATCTTGCTCTGCATACCGATTGACAAGTGCCGCATGAGTTAAGGCGTCGTCCTGTCCATAAGCATATCCCACACCATTCCCAGAAATGTTCCCAGCGCCACCTGTCAAGTGGCGGTCCTCGTGGCCGGAGCTTTCGCTAGATGTCTGTGGTGAGAGAGGGACCTGTAAGCCTCGCGCCGTGGAAATCTCCAGATCTGATGGGAATCTACCTCCTGTGTTAGGGCGCTTGGGTAAAACGTCTTGGTTTGGTCCCTTCGGTACAACGTATTCCGATTGGGCTGCAGAGAATGGTTCCTCGTCCTCCTCGTCCATAATGCCATCACTGCTAACTGAGCCGGCTCTAGAAGCAGATCGTTGGGATGTTCCGCTCAAACTACGAGCATGTTGTCGCACGAATACCTTTCTCTCTTCTGGCGATTTCTCGATCAATTCCTTCAGGTCATTGTACCACTTTCGAGTGATCAGCAAATAGAGCTTTTCATATTGAAGGGAATTACAAGAGACTTACTGCCATCATCGTATCATATGATTCACAGCGCAACACCCATGAGTGGCCGCGGTGCATCGAACCAGTTTGACGACCTTTGAGCATGAATTTGTTCGACGAAGCGCCTAAATTGGAGTGTGATCCAAGTTTTTGTTCTGGAAGGAAAAGAGACATGATTGGGGCTTGAGATTTGTCGGCAGACTTGAACTCATGAAGGTGAGTTGGAGAAAGAACATACTAATAGAGGTCAGCAAAGGGAGCTAATACTAAAGACCTAGAAGAAGAGAAGAAAATGGGAAGTTACCCAGCCGGGGGAATAAGACTTCAAGAACTTCGACTTGCGTTCCATTAAGCCAGCTCGTACTTCCTGCGCCAGTTCACTGTCTCTTCCAGGGTAATGAATAGTATGTGGCTCGCGAACAGGTATTCTTGGATCAACGAAATGCTCATCCTTCTGCACGAAGCTATTCCATTCATGGTCCTTTGGCATGGCAATGGGCCCAGTTCGAAGCTCTTCCACGGTAGAATAGGCAGCGTCAGCCTCGCGCTTCAGGATACCCGCGTAAGCATTGTATGACTTTTGAATTTCACCAACAACGATCGCTTCCAGCTCCCGACCAGATGCTTCGAGGTTGAGATATGCCTATCTTTTGATAAGCATTTGACCAAGAAAGGGTACTCCGACACAAACCTGATGCAAGTAGTTTTCTTCGTCAATTTGCTTCTCCACTTGACGATCCACGGCGAGCTTGAGAAGATACGGATCTTGTCTTCCTGTTTGCTGCGAAGGATCCACATCCGATTGTCCGAGACCATCTTGCAGACTCTTGACGACCCTCCTGGTATTCTCCATTTCTTTCTCCACAGAGTTCTTGAAGTCCGAGGAAAGCGATTTAATCTCTTTGATCTTTTGGTTTAAATCACTACGCAGTCCCACCAGAGCTAGAATAACATCGTTCTCAATATCTCTTGACTTGTTGCATTCCATGAATACGGTTTTGTGATAACCACGGAGAACCTGAAGTGCATCATCAATGCCACCAGACGTCAGGAACATTGACGATGGCGCAGTATTATTTATTACGTTCGATACTTTTAGAACCGCTTTGGAACGATGTTCATATTGGGCTTGGATCTCTCTGAAGTAGGTGATGAGGTCTTTGAGCACCTTGCGCCATGCTGCAGTAATTTGTTAACGATATCCCCCAACTAAGATAAGCTGTCGCACCTTGAAATCTGTTTGCAAGAACCTCCGTTGGGTTCCCACTTGTGGGAATGGGCGAATAGAAGGCACTGTGCGCCTCATCGGTATCATTGCTAGATTGCAGAGCCAAACTTCGCACGCTGCCCGCTCTCGAGCTCCGACGGCTCGAGCTTCTCTTGAGAGAAGCCCCCCGCTTTAATGAGTTCTTCTTTTTAAGCGTGCTTCCCCTGGACAAGGTGGTGCTCTCGCCCCCCGACATGACTGAATTTGATCTCTGCATTGTTGGGTCCTCAATGATTGATACCCCTCTCTGCGCGGCCTCGAAATCCTCGGTAAATCTGCCGTGATTCTGTGTTGCGATGGACGGTGACAGCGGTGATGGCATGGAAGTGTTGCCCGGCCGTGAAACAAATTCTGTCCCTGCGCTGACGTTTGCAAGATGAGAGCGCGGTGTTGTGGTGGTGCCGTATCCTCGGTCCTGGAAGTTTTGGGTAGGATGTGGAACGGAAGTCGAATTGAAGGAGGCCATCTCGGCGAGATGTATGCTGTTGTCGAGCGACTGACGTAGTCTTTGCTGAAGACCCAGGGAACTAAAAAAGCCACTGTGGTTCAGAACTTCAGAAGGAATCCCAAAGGGTCGAAAGGGAGAAAGCTAAAGCCAGCTAGGTGCGAGACTTGCAGTAGATTGCTGGCGAGCTATCCCAGAAACATCAACCTTGCTTGCCTTTGGCTTGTGTCGGTGAGATGGAGGCGTGCGTTCCGGTGGTGTAGTTGAAGTGCGTGACAGAGGAGCGTCTGGATCGGGACGGAGGAGATAATGGCGCGCCTTTGAAGTGTTCTGTTCTTCCCAATTATTGTGAGGGGGGGGGTCGTTGGGCTCGGGCTTCTGTTGTGGTGTGTGAATCCAGAATGGAGATTGAGTGAGGGTCGTCGTCATGACGTTACCAACGCCGAGCCACATGCCAATCACAATCAACAACCCCGGACGCGAACTCTGCCCAGGCCGGATGTCAGATGGGAGCGAGTTGCCGAAACTTGCTAGTTGAGACTTTGTGCTGAACAGAGTGAAATATCCACGATCTACCCTGCTCTTACGATATACTAAGTATCGCGAGTTCTTTGCTTCCTTAGATATATATGACGAGGCATACTAGAGATAGGAACCGGCTCTGCTGGATGGAGTCTTCCAACCACCTTTACTGATTTGAAGCGTTACTTCTTACCTTATCTGAGACTCGCCAAAGAAAAACCTCACTTGGATTTATGGTCATGTTCCTTGTGCTAGATAATCATATTCTCATTTTGCCAATCCGTCATCTCATCATTTTCGAGGCTCTATGCCATATGAAACAAGATACACTTGCTGCGCACTGCTCTCTAGGGAGACCTGTAATTTCATGCTAGTCCAACTCCTCTCGTTCAAGCCTTTACCTCTTTCTCAGCTGGTTTCGCTTCTCCAGGGAATGGATTGTCAACTCGGCGTTCGTCTCGGAGTGCAACGAGCTTCTTGATAGCTTCGTCCAATGGAATTGGCTTTCCTCTGTCTTGACTTGAAGTATCGTCCCGATTACGGACGTTGACTTCTCTACCAGTCATCTCTTGGTCACCAACAACTACCAATTGAATTAGAACTTATCGCTCGCTATACCAGGAATAACTTGACTTACCGAAGATGAAGTTATATTGCGACAATTGTCCCGTACGAACCTTCTTCTGCAGAGTGTTGCCACTGAGGTCGACATCTACGAACATGTTCTGGGCCTTGAAGATGGTCTGCACCTCCTTCGCGTACTCATAGAAGCCAACACCAACTGGAACAATCAAGATCTGGCGAGGGCTGAGCCAGAATGGCCATTTACCAGCGAAGTGCTCTGTCAAGATGGCTGTGAATCGCTCGATACTACCAGCAATCGCCCGGTGAATCATCACAGGACGGGCGCAACCAGGTGTGAGAGGCTTGATAACTCTCTCTTTCTTGACCTCCAGAGCGGTGGTGCCATCTACAGGTTTCTGAGATTCCTCGGGCTTCTTGACTTCAGGCTTCTTGCCCTCGGCCTTCTTCTTGCCCTCTTCATGGTCTTCCTTCTTCACAACCACCTCGGATGTCATGTATTCAAGCCCAAAGTTTTGAGGAAGTTGGAAATCGAGCTGGATAGTAGCACATTGCCACTCACGATTCAAGCAATCTGAGATTGTGATATCGATCTTGGGTCCATAGAATGCACCATCACCCTCATTGAGCTCCCAAGGAGTTCCACCTTGTGCAGCAAACTCATCCAAGGCTGAACGCAATTTGTCCTCCGCCATATTCCAGGTCTCCAATTGTCCCATGTACTTCTCTGGGCGGGTAGAGAGCTTCATCTTGAATGTGAAGCCTAGCAAGCCGTAGACAGCGTTCAAAAAGTCGAACAAATCAGTGATCTCTTCCTTGATCTGGTCTTCTCGACAGAAAATATGAGCATCATCTTGTTGAAATCTTCGCACTCGAGTGAGACCGGAAAGAGCACCAGAAGCTTCATTTCGATGGAGAACGCCAAAGTCAGCAACCCGCCATGGCAACTCTCGGTGACTTCTCTCGCGATGGTCAAACATTAAGCAATGACCCGGGCAATTCATAGGCTTCAAAGCAAAAGTATCCTTCTCCACACCAAAAGTGAACATGTCATCTTTGTAGTAATCCCAGTGACCCGAGGTCTTCCACAGCTCAGAATTGTACATGTTGGGTGTAATGACTTCATTATAACCACGCTTCCAGTACTGTTCTCGGAGGAAGGACATGATGGTGTTATAGATGCGCGTTCCGTGGGGTAGCCACATGGCTGATCCAGGAGAGAGATCGTGGAAGAAGAACAACTCTTGATCACGGCCAATCTTGCGGTGATCTCGCTTGGCAGCCTCTTCCAAAAACTTCAAGTGTGCAGCCATTTGCTTCTTGTCTGGGAACGAAACACCATAAATGCGCTGTAGCGAGTCATTGTCCTTGTTACCTAGGAAGTAAGAGGCCGAGTTCTTCATGATCGCAAAACTCTCAATTCTACCCGTATTTGGCACGTGGGGTCCACGACACAAATCAATGAGCGGGCCGTTTCGATAGACAGTGGTGAACTCGCCATCCTTGATTTTGTCCTTGATGATGTGCTGCTTGTACTTGTTGTAAGAGAACATCTCCAGCAAATCTTCCTTTGAGAGAACGAGTCTTTCGAAAGGTTGCTTTTCCTTGACAATTTGTCCTACCAGAGTCTCCAAAGGCTTCCAGTCGGCCTGCTGAACCGGTGCGTTGTCTGGCAACGACATCTCGTAGTAGAAACCATTGTCGATAGGAGGACCAATGCAAAGACTGCAGCCAAATCGACGCTCAGAAGCTTCACCTAAAATGTGCGCACTTGAGTGCCAGAATACCTTCTTGCCGAGCTCATCGTCGAATGAAAGTAATTCGAGCTTGCAGCTGGCCTCGAGTGGTCTCTCCAGATCCCAGAGTTGCTCAGGATCTCCATTGAGTTTTGCAACCACGGTTCGCTTGAACAAACTATTCGATATTCCCTTTGCGATCTCTGCGGGAGTAGTTTCCCACGAGGTTCCTGGCTTGATGCTTCCATCTCCAAGAGTAATCGTGATCGCCTCGCGGGGTTTGGCAGCAATCTCGGCATCGAATTTTGTCTTGAGTTTTTGGAAAAGGGCAAGACGTTCAGCAAGAAATTCGGGAGCTGGGTTCATCTCCAGTGATCCCTACCAAATATCCTATGTCAGTCGTTGTTCGGAATATAAAATCTTAGAATTGACACATTTGGGTCCCTTCAAGTGAACTGACCGCACCTGCCCCTCCATCCCCGCCGCTCTTGTCTTTCTTGACCTTCTGCTTCTTCTCTCCTACGGCGACTTTCTTGACACCGTCGACAATGGAGTCCACGGCCTTCTGTGCTTGCTCCATGGTGCTAATTGCCACCGATTGTGGCGTCTTATTCCGAGTGAGTTGAGGGTATTGTGTCAAGAAGTCAGGTTGGCGAGGGGTCGAACAGGCGAGTCACAAATAAATAAAACGGAACGACCCAAGAAGTCACTCTGGCGGTCACGGGCGGCAGTTGAGTCAGTTGTGGTGGTGTGGCCGTAGCACTCGGATGTATTGTACTTTCCGAGCTAGTGGGAACACTCTCCAAAAAAATTCAGAGCTTCAACTTGCGCAGTCTTTTGAAGGTCCGATACTGTCGAACCCCCCAACAATTTTCAATCCCACACGCCCACAATGTCGTTCCGAGGAGCACCACGAGGTCGCGGTACAGGCGCAAACTTTGGCGGTCGAGGCGGTGGTGGATTTGGCGGTCGAGGTGGTCGTGGTGGATTTGGACAGAGAGACAATGGCCCTCCAGACACTGTTCTTGGTGCGAATTGCTGCTGAATCTCTGGCGAAAATTTCGAATGCTAATTGTCCGGGACAGAAATGGGTTCTTTCCTCCACGCCTGCGAGGGAGAATTGGTGTGCGAATCCATCAACACCAAGATCCCATATTTCAATGCGCCGATTTACCTACAAAACAAGGTATGCAATTTAATCACCCACTTCGCTATATTACACCCGCTAATTCGATATGGTAGACTGCAATTGGCAAAGTTGATGAGATTCTCGGTCCCATAAACCAAGTGTACTTCACCATCAAGCCGTAAGTTCTGCTCAATCAAAATTTAGTTTCAGTTCCAATTGACATCCATCTAGAACCGAAGGTATCCAAGCGACCTCCTTCAAATCCGGCGACAAATTCTACATTGGTGGCGATAAGCTTCTTCCTCTAGAGAAGTTCCTTCCTAAGCCAAAACCTCCACCAGGAGCCCCAAAACCAAAGAGAGCTGGAGGCGCAAGAGGTGGTGGACGAGGCGCACCCATGAGAGGAGGTCGTGGAGGCTCGAGGGGTGCACCAAGAGGACGGGGTGGTTTCAGTGCTGGAGGCAGAGGTGGCCGTGGTGGTTCGGGTGGCTTTTCGAGAGGTGGAGCTGGCGGCCGTGGGGGATCGAGGGGTGGATTCACTCGTGGAAGGGGTTGATTAACTATCTCTTTCTGCTCTTCTGGTTAAGTAACGGTCATCCTGGCGTTTGGGGAATGTGTGAAAATAGTGGTGGGCATTGCTCTTTGCTGATAACAAAACGAATGCATACATGATCTTTGAACATTGTCTTTCTGACTGTTGTACCCATTTCACAGCTGTCATCGTTCTTGAGACACTATTCAAGGGAAGTCTTTACTCCAGTAAAATGCTTGTGTAATGTGTCGTGGTACTTCAAAGCCATTGTAATGACAAACTCGAAAAATGCAATCGTTTTATACAGCTTCATAACGGAACTAAACTTCTGAAACTCAGGAAGCATCATCTCTACCCTATCCCATGATAGTCGACCCAACTCCCAAAACCTCCCCTTCCTCGATTTTTCTCAACTGGCTTTTCCGCAATTCAACTATGGCTTAGGAATATGTATCGACTTGCTAGTCATCATGCAGCCCCACAAGACAAAAAGGCCACCAACAGGATGAAACTCAAAGATGGTTCCCTGCAGCCACAAGCCCATTGGAATATTATCTAAGATCCAGCCCTTGCTGACCCAGTACGCCATTAGAGCCGCGATGGACAGAGAGGTCGGGATCGGGGTCCCCTCAAAGTATTTGCTCTTGCCCGTCGCATCCTTGGGGACGTTGGCCACGGTGATGTTGAAGCGAGCGAGGCGGGTGAGGCCGCACAGAACGAAAAACGTCAAGATCAAGTGGTCAACGGGGGTGCGGAGACCAACCGCAAATGCCGCGGCAGCTGGGGAGACACCGAAGGAGATCTGCAAACAGAAAATCAGTATCGAGATGGTGTAATGTTATGCCAGGTGGAAATAAGACTTACCAAGTCTGCCAAAGAATCCAGCTCCTGTCCCATCAAGCTACTCTTCTTCCTCCATCGAGCGACCTTGCCGTCCATGAAGTCGAAGAATAGACCAAATGGCATGAATGCCAGAGCGGCCCAGAGGTTCCCGTGCGAGGAGGGGTCCCCGAGGAGGTATCTCATGGATGCAAATACAGACATGACTCCGCAGAAGCCTAGGAAAGAGTCTATCAGTGGGTGTTACGTGTGGGGTAAGGGATTGTTGCATACCATTCAACTCGGTGATCAAATCTGCCAGGTGCAACATCTTGATCATGGAGAAATGGCCTGAATCCTCTACAAGCAGTTGCTTCTGCTTATCATCTCCTATGTACATGTTAGACTAGACCTCGACCACAGTGCAGAGTCTAACGAACCGCCAGATTGAACGACACTGGAGTCCTTGGTTCCGCTGCTAGGAGCATTGCTGCTCGTTCGTTTCGACATATTTGCTGTAATTTGCGCTGATAGACTGGCAACTTCTCAAGCTGGTGGCTTTTGCAAAAGAGATATTGTAGGTCGTCCGGGAGGCGATGATGATTGATTTTGTACTTGGAGAGGAGAGAGGAGGGTTGGTGTTGGCAGCTTTTCCAAAATGACGTTGGCGGTCAGAGCCACACAAACAGGCATGTGGCGCAAGCTTTCTGACGGGATGACCACCTGCAGTCGAGGGAGTTACAGTAACACAACCTACTAGGAGGGCGAGCTCGACGTAGACATACTCTCGTTACTCGGTGTCTCAGTGCACAAGTACGTTGCCACATTGTCCTCCGATAAATAGTTCCCTTTGCATGCTTGTTTTCAACAGGTGTGGTTGAATGTCATGACTATGTGATTTATTATTGGATGTTTGTACAAGTATCATAAGGCTTCGTGGGTAATGTAAACAAATGAGCTCTTTCACAACCCACCCAATTCGCTATCTATATCTTGTCCCTTCTTCATCGAAAGGATGAGCCACTCCCATCCACCGGATATTTTCAAACTTTATGCAATGCCTCTAGACCCGCTGAAATGCCCAATTGATAATCCGCCTGTATGTAGTCCTGTTCACCGCGATATTAAAACGCCAAATCCATCCATCCAAGTCCCACATGAGCCGTAGAGCCCAGAAATCTTGTACCCTCTCGGCGGCATTAAGCTGTGTCTGTGCAAACAGTCAGTACAATAGAACATAAAGCATCGATTAGCAATTATCGTTCAGACTTACGCAGAACCACCGGTAGCGTTTCCAAAGAAAGGAGACTTCCTTCCGAGACTGGTCATGATGGCAAGACCATCCACCCATGCTCCCGAGCGAACAGAAAATCCTGTAATGTATTCTCCTCTCCGTGTATCTAGCCAGCGTTAGTGTCGAGTATATCTTTGGAGATGCTGAACATACCTAGGTTAAATTCGCTGCCTCCGGGCGTGCCGCCACGCTTTCCGAAGAGCTGAGACGTCGAATCTTCATAGAACAGCTCGATTCCATCCAATGCAAAGCCATGATAAACTTTGACAAGAATCATGAGTTTGGTCTGGTGGATGGCACTGTCGAACACAAACTCTTCAGGAGTGGAGCCATCTAGACAAGACAGTCCTAGTTTAGCGCTCCTGAAGGCAGATTGGTTGTTCGGTAGCTTGACGCGCGAGTTCTTCGAGGCCAGCATGCCGAAATCGTCAATATCGCAAGAACCACCTAAAATTGACTTGATTGTCAACTTCATTTTCGCCTTTCGCTTCTGTTCGGGTAGACGAGCACGTAGTTCCTGCTCTGTCAAGACAATCTGTCTTTGAATAGGCCCCATGCCGTTCCCGTCGCCAAACTCTTGCCAGTAGTGGCACTCTGTGTCCCCTTCGGCGAAAATCTCGATGAAAGAAACGCCAGAGGCCGCCGTCACAATCACGCTGCCGTTGTCCACTGGCCAGGCTTGCACCGAGTCATCATTATGTCGTGGAGGATCTGTGGGGAGAGCAAAGGACGGGTGGGCTCGGAATCGAAGACAATCCAGTCGGTGCCATCCACATTCATCCTTTGGCAGAACGAGGCCACCTTGAGATTTGGTTCGCGTTGAATACGGCTCCCTGGTGGTGAAAGATCTGTTCAAAACTGTGTAATCGCGAAGCATGACGCCTGACTCCTGATGAGGGCATCCAAATAAATGGCCCACCTCGTGCATGTGCGCACCAATTCCAATATTAGCAGCCTCCCAGCTGCTTCCACACTCATTAAGATCATTAGCGACAAAGTTTGTATCAGTTGGTGTGCAGTCGGTGAAAGCGGGCACAATCTCTTCAATGCTTGACGGATAACTCTGTAGGGCATGAGATCCGCAAATAGCCAATTGTAAATCTCCCACGCAACCTCCAAGCGCGGCATGCCCTAAGATTGTATCCGAAGCTTTGTCATAGTGAGTGTCAAGAAAGAGGACTGAGACGTATTGTTTTTGTCCTGGTGTTGATTTGAAGTGTCCTTCCACGGCTTCCTTGGCAATATTGAAGAGCTCTCCCTTTCGGCTGGCAGGCTGGTATTGCTGTGCAATATCATGGTCCCGAATTTCCGCAACCGTTTTACTGGATCTCACCACATGAATCTTGGCCTCGCTCCTCATCGTCCCCTGTTCCCGATCCCGGTAGTTCGAGGTGCCTATCACCCACTCTTCTTCCATCCGAAAAGTCCTGCGTCCCAGCTTATTCCTGAACATTTGCTCTGCTGTGAAAGCTTGCCACAGATATGCCGCCATTCGATACTTCTGAATTGCAGTCTCGAGTCCATTTCCTTCCTTCTCTATCCTCTCGGGCACCGCATCAAACGTCCCTGGCGAGTCTTTCCCGAGCACAATGACCAATTGAAGAGGTGGTGAAGTTTGAGGCGGTAGGTAGTGAATTGTGAGGTATGAAGAGTGTATGGGGTTAGAAGTGGTGCTATTTGCCAGCTTGGGGGATGTGAAATCAAAGCGCAATCGATTCGGCCCGGGAGAAAGAAGAATGACGGCCTTGAAGTGCCCATCCGTGACAGGCCAAAATGTATTGGGACAACCATCATCGGCGCGGCTGATGGTCAAGCTGCCTTCCAAAGGTGTAATGGTTGGGTCTGCCACAGTCCCATAGAGCGAGAGAGCTTTTTGGTAGACCTATAGATAACACGTATTAGCCACGATTCCAGACCCGGTCTTTCTCACAAACGAACCCAAGTATTGTCGGCGATGGATAATATTCGTGGGGCGTAAGGGGAATTTGGAATGGACATGGTCTGCGAAGGCGATCCTAGACCCGACATGCCGGAGACGCTATATCGATTGTTGCTGGAGGGCGCGATCACTGAGGCGCGATTATTTGAAGGAGGGCCACCGAGCTTCTGTAAATTTGAGGAAGAATTTGAGTTTGAGAGGGTTGGCGGGGTATTCGAGCCATTGGCGACAGAGGTGGTTGATGATGATTGTGTTGTTGGGACAGAGCTTACGGTCCCATTGACGCTGGAATCATTGCTCTTCTCTCTCTTGAAAGAGGATTTTGATTTTCTGCGAATGTCTTTGAAGAAGGGGGGCGCCATGGCTGGCTGGGCGTAAAAGATGTGGTGTTGTGCCGTCGTGTTAAGTCCACGGTTCGTAGCAGCAGCAGCGGCGGCGGTGGCGGCGTCTTCCAAGTGCAATTCTCAGATGAGCAAGGGCAATGATGGGACAGCGACCGGCAGCAGTCGAGGATCACGACAGTTGGCAGGCGTGTAGCCGGAAGCTCAGGTATATCGAGAGAGGGTGGTGTTCAAAACGAAGGTGGTGGTGGTCGTTGCAGTGAGAGAGTAGTATCGAGCAATGGAATGAAATGCCGTGCGGTGCGCTTCGGACGAAATCAGTTTGGAGAGCCAGATGACGACGGAGTGGAGTGGTGTGCCCCGGATCCCAGTCAGATAAGAGCTGACATACAGTACTGTACAGTACCTGGAAGTGCAGCGGTGGGTGGGCTCCTTCTTGGCTGCTCTTGGGATGGGTCCAGTTCTGGTCCAGTTCTGGGTTGGAAATCGATATCGATGTTTCTTGCATGCAGGATGCGAGGGGGATTGCCGTGTGCACTGACTGAGTGTACTGCACTGTGCTGTCTTCTGGCTGGTGATTCCGGTGGACAGAGGGAGAAGAGAGGAAGAAGAGAGGGAGAAGAGAGGAAGAAGAGGAGAAAGAGGAAGAGGAAGAGAACAAGGAATGAGAGGGAATGGAGCACTGTAATATCGAGAGTAAAGACCCAAAAGACCCAAAACTTCCAAACCTTCCAAAATTCCAACAAACAAACAACAAAAGGCCACAGCTCGCAGGGCAGCGAAGAAGGGGAGGTTGATTGATGGAGGGATTATGGAGGGATTATGGAGGGATGGATGCATGCTTTCTATCTGCACCACGGAGATGAGAAGGCAAGAAGCAAGGCAGTTAGCCCCCAAAGCCAGTGTCCATCCTGCCCGCCTGCCCTGTCTTGGAGTGCACTGCATTCCTACCTGGCTGGAGTCTTGCGATCATTCTCTGCCTCCACGTTCGTCTCAATCACCTCTTAATCGCCTCTTGAAGACACAGTACAGCACATCCACAGTACTCCGTGATGATATACCTACTGACATTGAGCTTCGCTCGTCTTCGATACTGGAATGAGTCTCGTCCCCTGCACATCAACCGAGCGGCGGCTACTCATGCTGCCAGCCATCCACTTGGAGACTTGGAGACTTGGAGACTTGGAGACTTGGAATTGCAGTTCTCGATTGGTGCCAATAATCATCCCGGATCTCCCACCGCTGTACCGTCTCGCTTCCATGATATTGTGATGGTTATCTTCCATTTCTGTAGTACGGTAGAGTATAGTACAATGAGTAGCTGCTGCCAACAGAGTTGCGACAGCGCTTGAATTCTGCAATCCGGCCTGTTCCTCTCGGCTGATTCACCAGCCGCAAAGCAACGCAACTCAACGCAACGCAACGCAAAAGCAAAGCGAACCCGCCCTCTCTCTCCCCAGTCCACCTCCACCTCCTCTGACAACACCGAAAAAGCCCCCAATCTCCTGTGCAGTATTACCACAACACAACACCACAAACATCACTACTCAACCACAGGCTTTCTCTGCCATTCACAACTACCCTACTGCACTCTACCTTTTCCTCCAACGGACAAACGGAATCACTTTTGGGACATCGCCAAATTCCTGACCACCCGAAAACTCCTTTCTTCACCCGTGGTTCCTGCTTCGACGTGCAGGCGGCTGGAAAGAGAAGAGAGCAACGCCCTGCTGCTCTCCTCTGCGATTCTGCTCGAGATAATGCCACAACCGTGGGAGGACAATCAGCCCGACCTGGTCGCCGACAAGGTCTTGCGGAGAGCAGAAGTTGGCAAGGTCGGTCCACTCTCCTGTTCTTGACCGGCTTGTCGCACTCCCCCGTCTCCATCACCATAGTAGCTAACCACAATGCATTCTTCTAGATTGGACGCAAGCTGAAGGCTCGATTGGCACTTGCACAATTCAAAACGGTTCGGGGTTGGGAGGATCTCACACTCGATACTATTGAACCCAAGGTAGAGGAGGAATTGAGGAAACGAAGGCCAACCTCCAGCGGGGACCTGCTGTCCGACTCGTCGTCCAGTAGCACCACCGACTATCGCTATGGCCAACGACACCAGATGTCAAGTCCTCTGAAGGGACCGGTCATCTTCTCCGACCAAGTCGACCCAAGAAGTGGCAGTGTGAGCAGTAGCAGCAATGGGAGGCGAAAGCGTAATTACAACACTTTCGAGCCTCCAAGCTCGAGTGCGCAATCTCGCAAGCGATTCCGATCGTCTCCCATCAGCGCACGCCAGTCTACACACCTGTCTTGGAAAGAGGATTACCAACTACCACAATCTTCACCCATCAAGCCAAGAAAACACCCTCACTTCACCACTTCCTCCGGTCCTGACGTCTCATTCTACAATCACCCCGCGGAAGACATCTCCTCCCGCTTCACATCTCCATCGGATGAGGATGAGGAGAGCCTCCCGGTGCATTCTTTCAACCTTCGCTCCTCGCCGCGCACACCACCACGCCGTCACGGACGCCGAAAAGACAAGAATGGCAAGTCGGTGGATGATGGTGCAGATTTACTCCTCTACCTCGCAACCTCTCCTTCACCTGCTCATCCTACTCGGGCTCGAATGCAGCCTCCGTCAACCCCGCCACCCAAGAATCTCGCCTTGCCCTCCTCGATGATGACCACACCGAATCAAGTGCATGGCCTGCTCGGGGCATTCGGTGGTCCCAACACACCATCCCAAACCTTCGACTTTGCAGACTTCGTCAACATCACCCCCAGTCCCGCCCAGAATGCATTTTCCAAGACGCCGCGGACCTTACAAACTCCCTCGACCATCACCCGACGGCGCCTAACCTTCGAGAATCACGGCAGTCCAAACACGAATCACTCATTGCGAGATCATACCTCTACTGGTCGAAACGCTACGGGTCTCGGTGTGATGCAACTGGGCGGTGATCTCAACCCGAGATGATCAGAAAGCTGACAACCAAGCAATTCTGTTTATGATTGCGATGCCATGATTACGTTCTCACTCTTTGCACATGATTCCAACGATCTGTTTAATCTACTTTGTCTGCTTTTTTAAAACATATAGCGCTCAGCTAGCTTTCTTGGTGGAAAAGAAAATGAATATGGAGGGCCTGTACCGGGGGTTGGTATGGATGGATTCTCGTTACGGAAACAGCAAAAATGGTTGGCTCCCAGTTTGGTTGACGCGTCTCGCGATTGTTCGTGCTATTTTCGCGACGACCAATCAGATTACATTACACAACACATCACATTTTTCAACCACCCACGCCTGACTTGATGGGAGGACTAGAGGAGCTGAACATCAAAACCACACAGCTCATCGCAAGAAGTCTAATTTACAAATTTACAAATGCACCATGCATCATTACCTGAATTTCCAAGTGTCCAAATGTTCACGGAACTATCTTTCCTTACGTGCAGTGCCTCGACTTTACAAAATTATCTGTCATCTCCCCCACCATTGCCAACGCCTTCGCTATGTCAAAACCAAATATATAAACACCATTCAATACGTCAGATACTTTTGCCCGCCAGCCGGCTCCTTCTGCGTCGAGAATGAGCAAAACTTGTCCTTGATAGCCACTACCTCGTATGTGCCTTCCAGAGATGACTGGATCGTCTTGCTGTATTCATAAGATACCTCATGCCGCGTCTCCAATATCTCAGACTTGTGGCCCCGGCGAGCATTTGTGCTTCTGGTGTATGTAAACTCAAATGGAGGGGTGCCCCAAAACTCGAAGAGGATCTCCGCTTCCCCGCCCTCGTGGATGTCAACCTCCACCTGCTTGCCCTTGCTGATTTTAACGCTGGGCATTTCATGGATGATCTTCGAAATGTCAGTGCTAGCTTTGCATTCACTCGCTTTGTCAGAGACGGCGGTTATCTTGAAGGTTCCAGGTTTTTCTGCAACACGTCTAAAGTTGGTCCCTGTTGACTTTGCCTTCCGTTGCACGCCGTCAAAGACGTAGAATATCTCAAAAGGTGCCTGTCCAGCAAGAGCGTACGAAATTCTTTCCCCGACACAGAAGTCCTCTCGTTTTTCCATTGGATGAATGGTAGGGACATCATAAACCTGGACTTGGACGTGTGGGGCTCCATACTCAGTCTTCTGCTGGCAGCCATTTGCGTCTCGCACCTTCCGGACACTCACTTGGTGGATACCAGAGAGAGAACACGATGTGGTATTCTGAAGTTGTACTGATTTGATTCAATGTTTGCAATCTTGACCGTCTCCGGTCGCGCATTACTCTGGTGTTTGATCTCGACCTCGAGGCTGAACGGAGGCTTTCCTTCAAGTTTTATCGGGATGGTTTCGTCCCCAGAAAGCTCTTCCTTGCAGTATTTATACGATTGACCTAGACACAATAATCTCGATTAGCTGCTTGGTCCTGAAGACCGAGGGTAAATCGGTAAACTAACCGGGCTTAACAAAGTGCGCAGAAGGCTTTTGGTTCACTCTCTGCTCAAGAATGAGAGGGTTGAATTGCTTAGGTTTATGATTGTAAAGATTATCGGAGAGCTCGGTAAACTTATACTCGTAAGTCCCAGCCTTGCTGGTATCCAAAGAAATTGTGGCAAGGCCAAGGGCTGCATCGAATTCCTTGTTGCTGATAGAACCCGACCCCCGATCTGGTTTGTGTCGGACTTGATATTTGACATTGTAAGGTGGAGATCCTATGATTGATTAGCTTAAATGCATGTGCAAGAGAACAACGTCATACCATGCAGAGAGACTTCCATTGCATCAATGTCGCCTTCACAAACTTCCCGTTTCGCATGCTTCCCTCCCTCCTCAGAGACTACAGTCGTGCTTGGAAACTTTATTTGAGGTCGAGCGAACCATTCGACATCAAATGTAGATGCCTTTGCGATGACTGTTCCGGGGCATTGACGATCGCTCACCTCCACGATTTCGTACATGCCTCTCTCCTGAACCAAGATCTTATCGTTGGTAGACGTCGCAGTTCTCTCTAGTGTCTTACCAGAAGCATCGTTCACGTTGCGATACTTGATGTTGAATGGCGGCTGACCGGTAAGCTTCAGCGGCAAATTGACCTTCTTGCCTTCTATCTCCAAGGTACTTTGTTTACCATCGATGTATCCAAAGGATGCAGTCGGTCTCTGACGTTGCACCTTAAATTTGACCACACTATTTGAAAATATCTTGCAACCAGTCTTGTCCTGGACGCTGGTAAGAGCAAGGGTGTAATCGCCGCCTTTCTCCAGTGGTGCCGTCTTGATTGTGAAGATGTCCGATTCAATGGCAACAACCTTCTCTTTCTTCCTCTTCCCTTCGTGGACCAGCTCATACTCCAAGGTAAAGGGCTTTTCTCCAAAGAGTTCTACGTTCATCTCCACCTGCTCGTCTATGCAAGCCTCGATTGCTGAGGATGGTTGTCTCAGGTAGGCTGCTGCCGGAGGTTTCACATCTTGTTCGAGCACCAATCCTTGCCCAGCCAGGGAGTGGTTTTCGTATACAGCATCGTCCAACGAGGTAAAATGATACTTGAAATGGCCTGCTTCTTTTGGCTTGAGCTCAAATTGGTGTCGTAGGCTTGATATTTTGAGTTTTTCGGATTGAGTCCCACTTCGAGTGACAATGTCATACTTCACGACAAACGGTGGTGTTCCTACTAGATCGAGGAGAACGAGCAATCCAATTGATTGACCGGCACACTTGTCGCTAATGCTCTCAGCAGTGATACTGAGTTCAGGCTCCGGAGGGTTAAGCAGAAGGCATGAGGTAGGCTCTTGTATCTCGCCGTCGCAAAACTTGCTCTGCACGCTGGTAAGAGTATAAAGACCTGGCTCACTAATAAGTGGTGTGTGATGAGCTGCAAGTGATCGATGCTCTTCAAAAATAACCTCTTCGCCGTGGTCTCCGGCTTTCGTTAGCGTGTCGAGAGGGGAGAACTTCCAAGTAAATGTATGAGATGTGTCACCCGAATTGCCAGGTGCCTGGTACTTGACAGGAAGTCGGATACTACTGCCTTTTGCTACCATAAGGGGTTTGCGAGAATCACATCCCCCGAAGTTCACCACAGGTCGTTCATGTACGGTAAATTCTTGCTTGAGTCTAAATCCTTTAGGGTAGTGGCGTTCGCCATCATCTGGGTTGGATGAGAACTTAGCAACATTGCCAATTGCATCGTGTATCTCATCGATCGAGTATACCCAATTTCCCTTGGAGATCATGGTTTCGTTGAGTGGAATGGTGATTGTTCGTGCCCGAGCCCAAGAGACATCTTGATCCCCTGCTTTGACGATGGTTCCAACCTTTGCTGACCCAAGCAGAGGTGACTCAAAATTATCTGGCTGGATCCCTTGGAAGTGATGGACACTTTGCTCGTTATTGACGGCACGATTGTATACAATCGTCAGAGGTGGTGTGCCCGTCGCTTCGATAGTTAGATCAGACAAATCGCCAAGACACTTTTCTGAAACCGAGGACCTAACTATGGCTTTTGGGCAGGTAGTGACAAGAGTATCCGACATTCGACGCTGTACTTCTAATTTCGTTTCATCAACTACTTTGAAGAGTCTGTACAGGCCTGGCTTCTTGGCTGCATAGCTCAGAACAGATATTCCATCCTCCTCCAGGACTCGCTTCCTTAAATCCTTACTCGAGAGTAGGATGGTTTCGTTGATGTTGGTCTCGAAATCAATCCGCAATAGCTCAACGTGTCGAGGTGTGGTTTGGTTGAAACGAAGGGGGATGCTAACAACGGGGATATGATGATCCAAACAGAACGGGAGGCCATCGGGATTCAAGGTAACAGATCTATGAGCAAGTGTTAGTCTTATGTATAGAGTGATTTCATGCCAGGACCCAATATACCCTTCTGGGAGGACCTTGATGATCTGCCGGCCCATGATGAGAGATGAATTATGCAAAATGTCTGAGACTCTCACAGAGCTCTCACTAATTGCTAATTCTTTGTCAAAAAAGACTCTAGCAAGAAGAAGTAGTCCGCTCTCGAATGGCAACTAAATGCGTGGTTAGTCAGTGCCCTCAAAGAGAAACGCGCAACCTACTGGGATTCTAAACATGAGCATGCCATTTATGATAATATGCACAAGGGCAGCAACGGCGGAGGTGGTATCGGACCATTCTAGCCACGGAATTCGAAGCAATGGTATGCCAAAAGTATAGGCACTGTCGATGAAGACCCATTTGAAGAAGAGGGCTAATGAACTAGTCTCCTCTTCCACCAAAGTCCACCAGTCATACAAGCGCCAAACCAACAGAAGACCATATATGGCCAAAGCATACATGCGCTGACTGGGAGCATCTATGAGATTGGCTGGTATCACTGGCGTGTGTAAAGGAGGGGGGGCGTTGGAGGCTTCAGGCAGGTCGGGCAGAGGAGATCTGCCATTTCCGCTCGCGGGAGGTGTTCCTCTGGCCGCGGGAGTCTGTCGCACACTCCCAGGCGTTGAAGGGTATGAAGATCGAAGGCGAGGAGTTCCGTTCATGGTAGCATGCTCGGTGTCCGCCCTGGACGAGGAGTGTGGGCAGTAATAGTCTTTTCCCTTTGGTCGAGGATGGGTAGGGTTGATGTTTGTTGATTGCAACGAGCTTGAATTTTGATTTGAACCTGAACCTGAACCTGAGCTTGAGCTTGAGAGGTTGAGCGTAATCTTTCGGGTTAGTGGTCTTCCTCGACAATAGTATGTGAGGTTCCTACCGTAGGTGGACAGTGAAAGTAAATAATAAAATGCTTCTGGTTCGCGTCGCGATGCAGTGACTGGGGACAGGGCACCTGGTGTGCGCATATCAAAAGCTCCCCCACCCAGAATTCTACTAGGGCCACGCCCAAGTGTGTCTGTATGAGGTATCACTTGGTACTAACCCACTTTCATAAGACAACAACACAACAACAATAGCGACGGTGACGGTGATGGGGAGTTTGGTGATGGTGAAAGAAGGTGATGCTATTGCTGACGCTGATACTTTTTCACTTCACCCCTACACCGACCTGCTTTGCCGTTGACTTTTCCATTCAGTTCTCGTTCTTTGCTATTGCTACTTACATGCTCCTATTCTTCTGATAGTATCCCCTGCCTACAGTAGCATTGTTCTTTTCGGCATCTATTATCATCCTCCGGTCGCCATTGTGACCAGCGGATCCACTTACAACCACAATATGAACCCCCAATACGTACTAGCCGTGAGTATATTGGGTTCTCCTGTTTCCCCCACTAGCTTTCTTCCTTTCGTTCTTCCTCTGCTTCTCTCCTGCTTCTCCCTCCTCTCCTTCATCAAACTCATGTTCCTTATACTCAAACCCTCACTAATCAAAATTCCATCCACTCTTAGCCTACAGATCACGCTCATCGTTGTTGCGGTTGTTAGTCTTGCGGTCAGCTGTGTCTACTAAAAAATCGGTAGGGAAAGGCATACCAGAAGTGGCTACTTACTTCCATCATGCACCATCCCTCCTTCTGAAATCCCAAGGAGACTTTCCTCAAACAGCTATGTCCTCGTGCTCTCTGCTCTCTCATTTCCACGTTCATTGATGTTCCCCATTACTGTTTTTTCTCTAGTCATGCTAACTCTTGTTCCGGAACAGGAAAACAATCAACTTGCTCTCAGCTTATTCTGCTCAGCTCATAGCGAAATGGCAAAGATGCCTTCTGCAGTCCAGGGGGAACCGAGGCGATCCTTGAGAGTCTCTTCCAACCAAAATGACCAAACTAGAGCTGCTGACAACCAAGCTCCCTCACCAACCACTCCAGCTTCGGCTGACATCCCAGAGACTAGCGAGGCTGTCCATGACACGTCTTCTGGAAACCGCAATCTTAGAAAGCGAAAGGTGGCGGCGATTAACATTGATGATCCAGTTGAGAAGGCAATGCAACCTTTGACTGATCAAGAGCGCCAATCCTGGCGTGGTTGGATTGAGTTGGAGTCTGAACCAGTGAGTGTGTTTTGTCATCCATTCTTCGCTCGTATTGAGAAATCTCCTATTTTATTGCCCACTGGATCCCCGTGGCTAATTTGAATGTCATAGGCCGTGTTCAATCAGGCTCTGCGATCCTATGGCGTCAAAGATGTCATGGTCCAGGATGTGTTCGCCTTGGACGATGTTGCAAACCTCCCAAGACCCGTATACGGTTTGATCTTCCTCTTTCAGTATCAGGACAGTGACGGTGAGGAATCAGAGGATATTCCAAAGTGTCCGAAGCATGTTTGGTTTGTCAATCAAGTAAGCTCGACTTGTAAATCTGACCATTCGATTCTAATCTCTTCATAGACCTCGGATAATGCATGTGCTACAATCGCAATGCTGAACATTATAATGAACACCACCGACATCGACATCGGAGATGCTCTGACTGAGTTCAAGAATTCTACCCGCAAGCTCAAACCAGCCTATCGTGGAAAGAAACTTGGTGAGAACGACTACATCCGAAGCATTCACAACTCATCTGTCCGGTAAGTGTGCCTGTATTCTTCCGTCATCCGTGTTTCCAAGCTGATAAAATGCCAGGAGAATGGACATTCTGGACGCTGATCTTTGCCTCCAAATTGAGTACGTCAGATGGACCAGGCGTCGCAGGATAGATGAACCCCCCAAGAGCCGTGCAGGAAATTCCAAGAAGGCCAAGAACATCAAGTTGAAGGCTCAAGAGAAAGCACCTCCAAAGAAAAAGCAAGAAGATGCTGAGCAGGCATGCCATTTCATCGCCTATGTTCCAGTCAACGGCTCAGTCTGGAAGTTGGATGGACTACGACGAAAACCTCTCAATATCGGTATGTATTTCTTCCAGTCTTATGGGCTGTTTTCTAACTTCCTTCTTTAAGGTCACTGTGGAGAAGACTGGACAACCGTCGCTACTGACAATATCCGCCAGCGAATCGATTCCCAACCTGGAGGTAGTCTTCAGTTCAATCTCATGGCACTAAGTAAGGAACCTCTCGTCAAGCTTCGATTCGACGTTGCCCAGGACGTCAAATCAATTGAAGTTGTCGAGGAAAGCCTAGATCTCCTGGTCCCGGATTGGAAGGTATTCATGGCCGACAACATTCAAGACTACAAATCTGATCTCACAAGCACATTCGAAGTCACGCCACAACTCGTGGAAGCTGCCGAAGTATCGGAAAGCACGAGAAGCGTCTTGAACAAGGGTGATCCTGCCGAAATCTTGCAGCTACGAAAATCTTTGGAAGCGCAGCTCACTGCATCAAAGAATGCATATATTGTCCAAATTGCTGATACCTCCGATGCTGACGATGCGTCTGTTTCTTCTCAACACGATTATACACCTGACATATATAACTCAATCAAGGCGATGTCGGAATCGGGCGCAATGAAAGATATCATATTGGGACTCGAGGCTTGAACGTGAATCCTGGTAGTCAACAGAGAATGACAAAATTTAGAGGACGCCTGGAAATGGTAAATAAGACTATCGAGACACATGTTCAAAGTGAGGCGGATCCTTGTCAAGGTCAAGTACATTGGTTCGCCAGATTATAATAGTGGGGGACGTGGACGACGTGCTGTGGTTAGTGGGGGCATGTCACCGTAACGAACGTTGGTAGAGATTAGTGGGAAATTGCCTTCGCTAAATGTCAATATGAACAGAGGAATTCAATGGTCAAAACGGTTAAACAACTTGCGCTACATCCTTGTGTGGCCAGCACACTCGCTCTTCTGACTTTGAAATGGTAGTAGTCAGGCACGGTGCCGTTGATCATAAGTATTCATTTAGTTACCACAGTCTTTGCATAGAGATATGTGGATTTTTCTCTTTTTGATAAAATGAGCCCACATATTGCCTCACTATTCTTCATGTAGGCGTTTTCTCCTCCATTAAGTACATTAATGAACAATAGCTGATTAAAACTCATGTCACAACATGGTTACAGTATAAGTGAGTTCATCAGCTGGAGGACGACGCTCCATTCAATTGCGTTTCTTATTCTAACCTGGAACATTTAGTATCCCAAGCACATAGAACTCCACACCTTCGATACGAACAATGATGTTCCTGCCACGACTGCTTGTTTAGTGTTTACATATGAACATGTTTAAACAGTGTGATATTGTGTCTGCATAGCTTTTTACCCTTCTATCGCTGAACACATATATAACATGGTGACTTATCTAGTTCTGTGTATAGATGATATGGCCTGCTAGTCTTCGGGATACTCGTCCCGAATATTAGACACAAAGACCTTCCTCTCCTTATCCCATCGCTTGAAAAATCTCCCAGCCAGGCTCATCAACGATGTAGGTAGCTCAGGTTCAATTATCTCGATATTTTCTTCCGCCACATATCTGATTGTAGTATCTTCGACACTAGACGTTCTATGCATGAGTGATCTATCAGAATGGAATAAAGGTGGTGGGTTGGGAGGGAGAGTTATCCTTACAGAGCATGATAAAAGCTTTGATTCCGACCTCTCTTTAGAGCGTCCACATGGTTGGTGGCTATCCAATTTGAATCCATCCCACATTCGATGTCCCAACCAGTAATGACCGCGAGATATAAGTAACGTTTGTGGCGGAAAACTTGGCCGACCTTGTATCTGACCCCATCGCGGGAAGCAGGAGTGTCACGCAGCCGAACCTGCTTTGGGGTTTGGTCTGCAGCCCGCACTACCCTCAATGCCTCAAAGAGATCCCAGTGTTCTCTAATTGATGGGTTATTGAAGAGTGGACAGATGTACTGTTCTATCAGAGAAGCATCCATTGGGTAGAGTCCTTCAAACCTTTCCAGAATTAGAGGAATAAATTGGCGTTGAGTAGAACCCTGCGAAGCTGGGGTTGGGCGTCCGAAGATGAAATTCGCCCACAGCGCTGAGTAAAAGGCATTGTCCATATCCGCGAATGGATTTGCATGCAGTCGAATTGTAGGGTGGCCAGTATTTCCACCATGACTTCGAAACTCATGGACAGTGGCCAAGATGTTTCTGGAGGTGCGAAGAACAATGTTCAGTTGACTTGAATCAGCCAGATATTTCCCATGGTCTGTTGGTAAAATCCCCCAATCCGAAAGCATCCTATGAAGGCTTTGCGCGGGCACTTCTTCGTCAGACCTATAAGGATCTAGATACATAGCCTCCGCAGGTACTGTTCCCACAATACTTCTTCCATCAAGTGTTTCGTTGCTAGGAGAAACAACCATGGCATGAACATGGTTTGGTATTCCACAGCACCGCGCGTCAAGGCCTAATCTTTGAGCCAAGCTGCAGAAGATTGCAACTGATATTAGAGGAATTGACGGATGCTCAGGATCTTGTAACGCTATGCCTATGTAGTTGTTTTGTAGATCTCGATATGCAATCTCGGCGGCAAGTCCAGTCAGATTGTGATTTCTCAAAAAAGTAACAGTTTGTATGGCTTTCATCCTGGGAGTCAATTCATCAATACCTAAACACTCAGAACGAAGCTGGGTAGCGAGGTCGTCGAACATATCAGAAATCTGGAAATTCTAATCAGCCGGCTCTTCTACATCGGCAGAGTGTAGATTTCTTTTACCTCATACAAATCTCCCTTCTGATCATGCAAGACAAAGAGGTCGAACGATCCCAAAGCTCGTTCAAGTGGTACATGTTCTCCCTTTACCATTTTCGACCATTCCGCTAGGGCCTTTGATCGGTGGACATGGTCAAGGACAGCGGTAGCATAATATCTGAAAAGCGAAGATTAGTCCCGGGAGCGAGTGCTAATGAGAGTGTGACAAGCCCACCTTCGCGCAAGGACATCTTCTGTATTCTCATCCGCCCTGCAATGGCGGAGAAGTGTATCCTTTGCATCATATCCAAAATCTGAAATGGCCTTAAACTGCTGGATTCGATCGGTCTGTCCTCGAAGAATGCTGTCCAACAAAGTAGTCGTCTTGAAGTCAACGTTCTGCCGATACGCATGAAGGGTCTTCCAATCGACATCGCCTACCCCTCCTAAGTATTTCTGCCTTATCCTGTGTCTGGAATCCCAGTATTGATATTCCACCTGACAATGGTACCGCCAGAGAAGTGGCTCGCCACCCAGTCTATTCAATCGCTTCGAGGTTCGCTGGATAGTGAGGAGAATGTCCCTTGGCGACAGGAAGAAGAGAATCTGCTGGAGAACCTCATCTGGGAGTCGATCCAGGGTCGGAATTCGCGACAGGGTGTTCGGAGCGTTGTCCGTCATGTTGTCGGTTGGGTATGAATGGGTCCTTGGGATTGAAGCTTCGAGGATGCGAAGATTGGTGATGGTGAAGCACGGTCGTGCTGGTCCTTGAGAATTGTCAACTGGGCGAAAATTGCATTGCTGTTGTTGCTTCTCCAACTTGAGATATAGAGTACTGCAGGTTCTTGTAGTTTAATCGTTCTTGATGAGTAGCACAGTATGTGTAGGTCGACGATGATCTCATCTAGATTCTGAATCTGGCCGATGCCGACGTCTTCTTTCATCCCACTACTTGGAGCAACGGCCCTTGGTCCAATGATGGTTAGTCTGGCGCTCGGGACTGTACAGTTAACAAACTTCGGCGTGCCGACCCCTCCCCACTTCCCCCCCAACAATGAGCTACAGTGCTTGTGCACCAGTCGAATTGGATTATTTTGTACTGTAGACGATATCACGGTGAGGCAGTAGACCAGTAAAATAATTTTAAAGTATTAATATTACGCCGGTCTAAATCTTTGGAAAAAGAAATTCGGACATGAAAGTAAGTTAGTTAGTTACCTGGGTATCATCAATGCTTTCCTGTCCCCACCCTTTGACCATATCACCCATACTGAAATGAGCACACCCATTCAGTGGTCAGCTCACATCAAGTCTCTACATCACGGAACACTTGGTTTCGGATGGGTGTCGGTAGAGTTCTCCAAATTGCTCGATGCCATAGGCTGTCTCAATTGCAACCTGCTTTTCTCTGGTTTCCTTTGGGAAATATTTTGTCAGAAAATGGGAGAGCTCGCCGTCAATGCTGTCTATTGTCCAAGTCAGTGGTGGTCAAGAGACTTCCAGACCCTCCTCAGTACTGAGCAAACGTACCAGTGTCAGCTTCCATTACGACATCATTTCGACAGAGAGGACAGAACTTCTTCTTTTGTCGCTGCATGAGAACAGTGCACCGGATACAAAAGATATGCTGACATTTCATACGGATGGGCCGCCAGTAAATTGTAAAGCAGATAGGGCACAAGTGGTCGTCTATTTGAGGGACAATTTTGACGATGTCGGTACTCATTTGTGCGCAGACGGCTTTTGCCATTGTTTCTGTCATGATGGAGTCGGACTGGATGAGTTTAGGAAAGGTTTTTGTTGCCCCCAGCTTCGTCCGTTTGTCGAACTCTTGAGACGAATTAGCATATTTTTTCTTACATCAACATAAATTACTAAGTACGCCGAGAAGCAAGAAGCAGGGAATCATACTCTTCAAAATCTTGCTGATGGCCTTCTGGTTGATTTCCTGGAAGCTCAAATTTTGAAGGAGCGTGATATTGATGGCAACAAAACGATCCAAGGCTTGACGACTTGCTGGTAATTTAAAATGCTTTACGAGTCCTCGTTTGGTGACTTCGCTCTGGAACCATTGAAGCTGTTCTGCGGCAGTGGTGCTATTGCGACTCCCAGAATCACACTCGCGAGTAGAAAAGAAGGGCGATGCTTCGAGATATATCTCAAATAGCTCTCTCCAACGATACATGTCTGACTTGCTATACTTCGAAGGCTTAGTGATTGTGGCTACGTCGGCAGACAGAGCCCGAATCTCATTGGTCAGAGCATGCTGTTCAGTTGCTTGTATTGTGTCGAGTGCTGTGACATCGCTCTGGAGAACATCAAAGAACTCATTGTCAAATGTTAATGGAACCTCTACTCGTTGCACGACGGGACTATCATCCACGTGCTGTGGAGGGTCAGCCTCAACTCTGTGACGTATCAGCGCGTGCTATTTCTTTTCTTCTATGAAATGTCAGCTTACTTGCTGGGGGGTTCAAGCTGATGCTGCTGTTGCTCCTTGCTCTCTCCAGGGACAGCTTCTACTACTGCTGTGCCAGGAGACATGAAATGCTGGCGTAGGGCGAGCGACTTCAGAAATTCCCGGGTGTCAGTGGACAGAGCCGCATCGACAACAAGACCATCCTCGAGTCGAATGAAGAGAGTGAGTTTAGGCCGGAAGACTTTCTCTCCTGCTTGGATGTAAGTTGCAAGATGCGTCAACGAGTCTCATTGCAACTAACCCTTGAAATCATACTGGAATGCTACGCCGCCAGCTGGGTGGGCAGACGAGCCGCTGCTTGCCTCGGGCATTAGTTGGGCAAGTGTTGCAGAGTCGAGGCCCAGGCTGCGCAATTCCAACTCGACCTTCTTGATACACTTCTTGAGCTGGCCGTAAGGAATGGCCGACTCGACCCAGTGCGGCGGGAAACCTTCCCTACGCAGGGCCTCCTTGAATTCATGAGCAAACTTCATCTTGGCGACCAGCCTCAGCTCGAGGCGAGGGAGAGGAACCCAGGTGATCGGGGTACTGGATGGTTACCATAAGCTTGTTGTGCGCAAGATAGGTATACTTAGGCATTCGGGGGTTTCTCATGCTCGTGTTCGTGCCATGGCAAAGTGGCGACTCGGTGCAGCATGGAGCAAAAACTTCAGACGGTCTAGAAGGCACCTGAGTAGGTACGTACCTGACTTCTCCAGAAAAACCTGGAGAAAGACAGGATGCACACGTGATAACCACGAGCCACACATCTAGACCACGATGCCTATTCCAAGGTGAATACTTCCTAGGTAGGTATTCAAGGCACTGTACGGTACCTTCCCTGTTCACTAAGGCGGATTTCAAAATTGAAGATATACTCAAGGACGACGAATGGAAGAGATGGAAACGAGGAAACTTCTTCTCGCACTCGCTCTCGTACTCGCATTTTGTCCCTACTCGTCGTACCTGCACCTGAGCGGAGGTAAGTCCGTCGATCTTCTCGCCCGGGCTCACATTATTCCTTCCGTCTTGGCAATGGAGGGGTCATCAGCTGATCAGTCATCATCAACCTCACCCGCCCGCCAAATACTTTAATAAAAATGTGAATCCACGAGCGCGCGCCTCGTCGGTCGTACTTTGCTCCCATACTCACGCTTTCACTTCCATTGAATATGCGACACACACTGCTAATCGTCATCCTTGAAATCTGCAAATATGGGTGCCCAGCAGTCGACCGGGCACTACTCAGACACGCCAAATAACTCGGGCACAAAGACATGCTACTATGAGGTCCTTGGGATAGAGCGCCAGGTGACAGAAGACGAGTAAGCAGATCATCCACTATCCTTTCACGTCGCATATTGACTCATCTTCCGTAGAATCAAGAAAGCTTACAGAAGAAAGGCACTCGAGTTGCATCCAGACCGCAACTATGGAAATGTGGAAGAAGCGACCGCAAAGTTCGCAGAGGTCTCAACAGCCTACGAGGTGCTCTCAGATCCCCAGGAACGATCATGGTACGACTCTCATCGCGAATCTATCTTGAGGGGAGATAGCGGTGGGGCCGACGAAGATCGCTTTGAAGAGAACGTGAAGATCACAAGCGCAACAAAACTTGTGTTCTTGATGGGTCGCTTCAATTCGAAGACGCCATTTACAGATGCACCAAATGGCTTTTTTGGGATCCTCCAGGAGACCTTTGCGGCCCTGGCCAGAGAGGAGCAGGCAGCTTGCGATTGGGAGGGTGTCGAATCGATCGATTATCCAGGCTTCGGCAGTGCCAAAGATGACTACGAGTATACTGCCAAGCCGTTCTACAGAGTCTGGATGAATTTCTCCACCAAAAAGACCTTTTCTTGGAGAGATCAGTACAGGACTTCAGATGGGCCTGATAGGGCGATGAGGCGCTTGATGGAGAAGGAAAACAAACGACTTCGAGACGAGGGCATTCGAGAATTTAACGATGCTGTAAGATCTCTCGTCGCATTTGTCCGGAAGCGAGATCCTAGATACACCCCCAACACCCAGACGGAAGCAGATCGACAGAAAGTAATACGAGAGGCGGCGTTAGCCCAAGCTGCCAAAGCTCGAGCCGCCAATAAAGCCAAACTAGATTTGCATGTGACACCAACGTGGGCGCAGGCGCAGAAGGTTGATGAGGACGAAGAGTGCTTTTCTTCCAGCGGTGAATCTGTTGTAGAGCACATCGAGTGTGTGGTCTGTAACAAGGTATTCAAGAGCGAACAGCAGTATGAGGCTCATGAAAAGAGCAAGAAGCATACAAAGGCAGTTCAGCAGCTCCAGCGTCAGATGCGAGCGGAGAATAGGAATTTTGGCCTTGATCCATTGTCAAATGCAACAAAGCTTGCGGGCTTAAACTTGAGTTCAGATGAGCACTTGAGCACGGCACCGAAGACTTCTGTGAACAATACAGAGAAAAAAGAACCGATTGTCGAGACGGAGCAAGAGTCATTGCAAAAAAAGGAGGATGACCCTGCAGAAGTTCCATCTTTTGAAGTTAATACACAAGAAAACGAAGCATCACATCCCTCGGATTCGTCAGATCTGGAAAGTGAATACGCACCAAGGAAAGACGTTGAAGAGAGGCTTGCAAGTGGTGTGGGCCGAGATGAGGAGCCTGACAGAGCAGACTCTGAAACCTCTGGTATGAGGGAGGAGGCGGCTATCCCGAAGCTGGGAAGAGCCAAAGCCAAACGAGCCAAAAAACTTGCTCGCGAAGAGAAGGCCACTCGCGAGAACCTAGGGGTATGAGAGGTCGTTGAACTTGCTATTCCGTGCGTTGCTAAGCCTGGTACCAGTTCACATGTGCAGTTTGTGATGAGACTTTCCCATCGAAGACCAAACTCTTCGCTCATCTCAAGGAGGCGGAGCACGCCATACTCCCTCCCAACATTAAAAAGGGAAGGAAAGCCAACCGGTGAATTTCCATAGCTGCATCAAAGCTTGGTAGGGGGTATTTATCTGGCTTGACATGTTCTGGATCCTTTTCTTATCTTCCTTGTGTTATATGCCTAGCGTTTTAATATATTCCGTGTTAGATTTGTCTTTACGGTCCTTTCTCTGCGCGTGTCTGCTGTCGCAACGTGCCTGAGGTGGGTTGCATTGGCGGGATCTCTGTGGCTTGCTTCTCGCGCGAGTTCAGCCAGTTTCGCCACTTACAGTTGTTGTAATTACCAGTCGTACGAGCTTGGCCCGTCCTCCCCGATTTTAATTTGTTTAGGCGTCTTTGGCTCGGTCATTGTCTCTCTGGACGAAGAGCCTCTTCTCTTATCATGGCTTCTGTACGTGCTATGCGATTGCCCGGGTTCTTCTTTTCCTTCCCTCGACACATTTTTATACTACAACATTTCTTGTTCCCTTCTCATCACGTTTCAAGTTGCGACGAAGTCATAAATGATACCAAGTTATGAGCAAGCCGAGGTACATGGGTATCTTTGCTGATCGAGTCAACTTCCAAATTCCAATATAGATGGAGTTGAGGTGACCACAATATTGGCCTTTGGAAAGTAATTATATCTTCTGATCTTCATTATCTGTTCTTTCCTTGAATCATCTATACTTTGCCCCGATATTGCTTGTCTCCCTATACTTGTCTGCTTATTCTCGTCTAGCTCCACCTCGTCTCTTGTGTTCCTAGTAAATTGGGACAGAGTGTTCGTCGATCGATCTCTAGGCTCAATCGGCAGTATTGACCTGGTAGTATCATTCTCGTCCTACATATGATATATCACAATGAAAGCGCACTCACTCTTATTCTTTTCAGACGAGTGCCCGGCCTGGAGCTACATAGATTCCCTGATCATAACTGACGGTTGAATGTAGCTTGCTGCAGCTTCTCCGAGCGTAGAAAGAGGACTTTTTATGTTCTCATCTCAAGACATACGTATTTGTGATTGTTTTCATCCACGCTGGGGATCACACGATCTCTTGATACAACTTGTACGGCCTAGGCTAGGAAGCATAAACATTATTGTTACTGAACGTAGCTGAACTCCTTCCGTGCAAAGCTAGAAGGATACATACGCACTGGCATTTTCACACAGCACTTGCCCGCAGAAAATGTCTTAGATGTCTTCATGCTAGTTTACTATATAATACGTGTCCACCTGTGCACCTATGTATACTACATACAAGACAATTTGCGATACTGGGATTGATGTCTCGATGCCATCTAGATAAGTTTAGAACACAGCTACAGTCCAACGCAGATGACATCCGAGTGCGTTTAAGACTCACTGACCTTGTATGGGGGTGGAAATAAAAGATGCTTTAATCATATAAATCCGAGCCGTAGCCAGCCATTAGCACTAGTCTATGTACCCTGCAAAAACAAACAGAGGGTATTATCCTGTGGCTATCGTGAAATATTTACATTACATGTATTTCACTTAACATGTGGTTTTATTCTTCCCTCTTTTTCGTGTGTGAACGGTCTCTATCACGAGACCAGCTACACTTCTGTGGTTCGCTCCACTCGGAAGACAGCTAGATGTTTCTTAGGTACTATTTTGTTGAATTATTAGTTCATGACCCACCAGTACACTCTGTATATGATCATTTATCCGACTTACGATGGTGATATTATTTTTGACTGCTACCAACAAATATGACGAGATATCATGAACCACAGAAGTTGCGAAGAGAGCAAGCAACTCACCTGTACCCGACGAGCTGGATACAGGAGTACTGCCCATTTGTGCGCATAGAAATCTCATATCTATACTATACACTGTAATGCCTTAACTGGATACGCTTAATCGGAGCGATTTATATCATAAGGGGGCAATATACCACATCATAAAATTCAGTGCCATGTCCCCCACAGTCGTCTAGTCGAGTACAAGGACACCACCAAAAGTCCATGGATTGACGTAAGAAGTGCGGGATAAAATCATTGCAAAAAGGTAAATATTGTTTATACTTCAAACATACACGAAGGTTATATTCAATCAAGATCATCGGCCTTGCAACCGATCCACCACAATTCACCACCGCAAATAAGACCGCATTTGCATGCATCTGAATTACTCGCTTCAACTCCTTGACATTCCGGTCAAGCTAGGTTTGTACTTGCATGGATCTAAATACCAAATGCGCCACCGAATCCTTGCACCCGCAACGCCAATTACCCAAACCCTCAGTACTACCTAGATATGATTCCGAGTTCAAATATTCACATATCGTCGTCCTCGTCATCAAAGGATTCCACTTCATCAATAGCACCCTCACGTTCTACGCCCAAACTGTACAAAGACGGATCTTTGTCGCCCACGTGCACAATTTTCTTACCCGGTACCTCGCCTACAGCCTTCTTCCAACTTTTCCAGTCATCCTCACTTTGGATGAGAAAGGCAATCAGCATACTAGGGTCCATCTCCTTGATATGAATCCTGCGAAGGCGTCGAGTATGACACGAATCAATATCTTCTGTCGTATAATTTTCCTCGTTATCTGGAAGGGGAAGTGCGCTTCGGGTCTGATGGGGATCCAAGTAAAAGAAGTGCTGTCCTTGGACGCCAATGAAGTAATGTGACGAAGATGGACGCCCACTGATAATGTTAGAAACAGGTGGCAATATGGGATGTACACGACTTACCCAGCAATGCCAATAGATTGAGGCATCTGCAATGAGGATTTTAAAGCCTCCCAGTACACAGGAGTGATCTTATCAAGCCCAAGCCTTGTTCCAACTAGGATCAAGGTTGGATTGAATTTACCATTAGATTTTGCAACCTTCATGAAAGACTCCTCATACACATCAGCACTGTCCCCACTGACATAGACCCTGAGCTCAGATGGAGTATGATCGTTTGTAAGCGCCCTGGATCTTCGGTCAGAAAGCTCATCTCCAGCGGTGAGGCAAGGTACGTATTTACTGAATACAGCGAGCTGTGGCGGAGGGTCCAAACCACTCCCCTGGATGTTTTCCACAAGCCGTAGCTCCATGCTCAACAAATTTGTGAATTGAAAAGGGCGCTCTCGGATCATCTGCAAACATCGATAAGAGCTTCCGTTCTTCGACATTGCTCGCGGTTCGTCGCCAGTCTAAAACAGTGTCAGGTTCAAATCTTTCCCATCACAGAGCGTCTCTTACCTCTTCCCATCCGGAGCAAGAGCAGAGAGTTTGCCAGAAGACTTTGTCCCGATCTGATCATACAACCCCATCCAGTGTCGGAGGTGAAGCCTGTTTGATCCACCAACTGGCTCCTCAGACGAACCGTAAGCGACATGGACGAAAAGGCCTTGGGATCTTGAGACTTGGGAATAGCGGGGAAGCCAGAACGGTATGTGAGCCATACTTTGGCTTCGAAATCATCCAGAAACGCGGTTGGCCATCCTCCCTCCTCACTGCTGACATCTTCACATGCTACCGCAGAACCAAGGCTACCGGCCTTGCTGTCTGGTGGAGTAGCTGGATGTACAGGACGTGTAGAATCTAATGACACCAACGAGGGATTGTCACCTTGCTTTGAAGCGGTCGTGGCACCAGTGGTCGATGGGAGGGCATCTGAGATTTGGTATTCCTGTCCCAGACACCAGATGGGCGACTTCGAAGCTGGATCATTTGTTGGCTCAGGATCCCAGAAGTATTGCACAATTCTCTTATATTGACCAAAACTGACAGTCGCCATGCTACTGATGGATGCGGACAGCGAAGGGAGGGAAGGTGCTTGTTTGGATGGTTGAAGTTTGAAGTGCGAAGGTCTGCGGTCTGCGGTCTGCAATTAGAGGTACGAGCATTGCTTAGACAGCAAGGGAGAACACTGTACGAAGTTTCTTCTATGCAAGTAACTGCATCAGATGCAGTCTGCTGGGGTGCGAAAGGCAGGTCAGAAGCAGTGGCAAGTAGAGGTGCGTGGTGGGTAGTGTGCGGTGATTCAGATGTCGGCCTTGAATCACCCGCTCGAGGGCAGAAGGCGGGGGGACAAAGAGGGTGGGCGATCTTGAGCTAGAATTAGATGGAGAGAATAGTGGTGTCACTGTTGGTGCTGTTGGTGCTGTTGGTGTTAAAGGCGAGGAGGGGATTACCTGTTGGTTTTACAATATAATATCTTGCGATGAAGTTATGGGATGGATGGCCATGCGATGATTGAGGCTGCGACGTCAACATCAACTGCCCACCCCAGCCGGATGCCTTATCGATAGAGTCCGGGTCCGGGATATCCGGCGGGATCTCTGCCGATACGCCGACGCCAAGGCCGGTGACATGCTTATCCTACTGGGCTGTAGAGTACCTTGCAGCGAGCTTCATAAGTTTCTTCCCCTCCACCACAACACTTCCCTCCTGTTGAAGGGTACATCGTACTTACCTTCCCACCTTTGACACCGCTCACCGTTCGCCGCATCTCAAAACGCAACATCGACTCCATCTCCGCATTGGTAGCAAAGTCACAACCATCACAATAAGGGGCACAAGTCCAACACGATCATGCGCTAATCAACCTGGCTCCTCTGCCACACTGCAATCATGCCTCATACAAATAACAAGAAGGCCCGGAGAGGCCGTCAAAGCCATCATTCGCCTGCGAGAGGCGGTAGGCAATCTCCCAATGTGAATTTCAGACCATTCAATGGCGCCTCGCCTAATAATTCAGCTCGTGCAGGCTCAGGATTGCGCGGTAAGATGGTCAACATTGTTTGTTTCTACCTGCTCTGCAACTAATCTCCCTTCCAGCCTTTACATTGCAAGACGAAGCTCGTAACACAGAACGGCACCACAGTTGGGACTCCGATCAGAGGCTAAGGGATGCGAAGGTCAGCTTTGTCAGTGCCGGCAGGCTTGATCCAACCGTTTCTGTGGAACCAGAGGTGGAAGAATCTACAACCTCCCTCGCCCAGATGGCCCTCGATCCTAGTGCCAACGAGATCATCACCGAAGGAGAAAGATTGAGACAAGAGATCGTTGTGGAGGAAGAACTTGTGGTCGAGGTCTACGAAGAACCTTCTGACATCGAAGATTCGGGAGAAGAGAATGTACAAGCTATGGCAGGACATCCCCCTCAGCGGCAAGAGCAACCGGATCTTTTCTTTATCGACACCCAGGGCAATAAACCTGTAGAGACCGGTATGCCGCCACCTCGAGTATCTTCTCCAACTCCCTCCAATTCAAGTGATGAGGTCATACTTTTTGCCGGCCGTGATAAGTATGGCAGAGGTCTATCAAAGCTACCACAAAGACCGCAAACTATCGCAGACCCCATTGATGCTAAAATCAAGCTGGTAGAAGAACAGATTCATGAGCAGGAAAGACTACTGGAGGACATCCTTGGCCACAAGTCTCAGCTTGCCTTCACTAAGACCGGCTCAGACGCAAGGGAGGAATCATTGTCTGGTTTTGACGTTCCAGGACGCAAGAAATCTCGTAAATCCACCGCAGCCCGTGGCCGTCAGAGCACTAAAGAGATCGAGGAAGATGCTTTATTTGCTGACTATCTTGCGAATATGGACAGTGAGCATGGGGTTTTGGAGTCCTTTGGTCATCGTGAGCTTGGTGGTAACGAAGACGACATTTGGCAAGAGACCGAAATGTCTTCTGGAGAACCTAAAGCAATTTGGGATCCAGAGGATATTGGAGACTTCGATGATTTGAGCACATCTGATGGTGTCATGGGAGATGTGGAGGTTATATTGTCCAAACGCAAACGACCGACAGGTATTCAATACCTGGTCGTCTGGGAAAACCAATCCATGGACGAGGCAAGATGGGTTCCGGCAGCCACGCTGACAAGCAGAAACGCTTTACGACAGATCAAAAGGCTGGAAGCAGAGCTGAGGCTGGAGGCCGAATTCATGAACAGCGACGAAGATGATACAGGTGAAACGGACGACGACGATGACTTTGGTTTAGATGTGGAGCCAGCACCACAGAAGCAGAGTAAGCTCTCTGATGGCCAGATTGCAAGACTACTCGCAAAGCAAGAAGAACTGGGTATTGGTGGTGATGAGCTCCTGCTCTTCGATGGCGAAGGGGATGATGAGCAAGATGTAGATTTCTACCCACCTATCTCTGTTAGTTCCAAACGAAGTCTCAAGGGCAAAGGCAAAGCTACAGCTGCTCGCCCCATGGCTGAGGCTTACGACGGATTTGATATTATGGACCTCGAGCGACCAAGTTTGAAAAGGAAATCAAAGGGCCGAAGAGGAAAGATAGAGTTTGATCTATCCGACTCTGACCTGAGAGAAAGTATGCTGAACGCTTTTGAAAATGACCGCGCGAAGAAGAAGAAAAGGAAGCAAGAGCGCGAAGAGCTGAGAGCACAAGGTTTACTGGGTAAGAAGAAGCCGGATATAAAGCAGAAATACAAAGAGGGCATGACCATGAATGAGATCAAGGAGGAAATGAAGAATTTCTTGAATGGAGACAACACAACGTAAGTTTCCCTGCAAGCGTAGTCTCACACTAAGCTGACTAAAGCATAGGCTTGCCTTACCACCGATGGCCAAAGAGGAACGAAAGATTGTACATGGAATCGCAAATGCCTTCAAGCTGAAGTCTAAATCAGACGGCTCTGGAAAGAATCGCTTTCCTATTCTCTACAAGACAGCACGCACACGACCATACTTTGCTGGTACTTTTGATCTCGTGGCAGCAAAGGAATCCCAGGGATTTCTCCCTCGTCCAGATGTCAAGCATTCGGGTCGTAGCAAAGCTTCCAAAGGCTTTGGTGGTTTTAACAATGCATCTGTCAGTTACAGGGACGGGGACGTTGTCGGTGCATCTGCGCCGGAGCTTGGCGTGGAGAATCGAGGAAGAGCAATGCTGGAAAAAATGGGGTGGTCAACTGGAACTGCTCTAGGGGCATTAAATAACAAGGGCATTTTGCAGCCTGTCACGCATGTCGTCAAAACCAGCAAGGCAGGGTTGGGTTGAAGTTTGGGATGCGGAAAAAGATGCCTCATTTGATAATGCATTGTATTTCAAGGATGCAAGTCTTCATCAGGACCCAGCTACCTTGCACTTCATGTAAAATCACATTCAAGTATAGACAGCCATAAATCAGAATTGCTTTCGAAACCCTATTGTAGTGCCAAATGCAAACAAAATTTGACAAATCACCCATCTGTTTCACAAAAATGATGGACTGTGCTAGCGTGTGTAGTTTTTTGAAATTTTTTATTCATGTTTCAATTCTTTGTCTTCAGAATTCCATATCTGCTAAAGACCTGTATTGTACAACCCCACATACCCCGAAAGCAGACCGTGAAGACATGTGCCCCCGTAAAAACAGACCATCCATAACGCATTAAAAAGAGACCCGAAGACCACGAATCATTCACGCTTAACCATCACAAAAGATGACCGAAAGCAAAACAGATCCGGAATCCTATGAAAACCCAAAGAGAAAAAGCAGCTTATTTCGTGGAGGTGGAGTACTTGGAGACCGCCTTTGTACCTTCTGAGACGGCGTGCTTGGCAAGTTCTCCTGGGAGGATGAGACGGACGCTGAGTGGTGTTAGCATGCGAAGCGAGTCGAGTTCAATACTAAACTTACGAGGTTTGGATCTCTCGGGATGAGATGGTCGACTTCTTGTTGTATGCGGCGAGCTTGGATGCCTCGGTTGCTACACGCTCGAAGATATCTGGGATACCGGTTAGAAGCGTTCAGGACCGAGTGAGAATCGGATGCCTACCATTGACGAAGGAGTTGAGGATAGACATGGCACGGTTGGAGATACCAGTGTCTGGGTGAACCTGCTTGAGGACTAGAAACCAAAAATGTTAAAACCTCTTGAACTCAAAACCAAATGCAATTACGCGTTGCTGGGACGGGCGCGTCGAGCTATCCCAAAATGCCGTCGACACGCGCCGGCAATCCCAAACGAGGGCGCGACTTGAAAAGTAGAGGCGCATACCTTTGTAGATGTATGAAGAGTATGTCTCCTTGCGCGTCTTTGTGCGCTTCTTCTTATCGCCAGTTGCCGCGGTCTTCTTGCCAGCCTCCTTCTTCTCGGCAGGTGCCTTTGCTGCTGGAGCCTTGGAAGCGGCGGGCTTCTTCTCTGCTGCGGCCTTTGGTGGCATATTGACGGTTGTTAGAATTTGAGGACAGGGAAGTCGTAAGGGTATAGGGGTCGAAGTTGACGTTGAAGGAGACGTGAAGTTGGGTGCGTGGGTGGTGGTGGTTGATGGGAAGAGGAGGAAGAAGGTTGAGATGGGGAGAAGTCGCATCTTTATGGATTTCGGCGCGAGCTGGTTAGCGCAAATCAACCACGTCTAACTAGCGCGATCTGGGAAGCGAGCGCCCGCAAAACATGCAGCCAAGCAGCCAATCAATACGCGACGAGGCAGGGGCGCTCAATACACACACACCGGTCAGAAGCATGCCGGCTTACTAGAGAGCGGCTGAGAATGTGTGGCTGCAGCGACCCCAGGTATGCGGTTGCTAGATCCATGCCTGTCAGTTGATATGCTGCAGATATCTACTATACAAGTACTCCGTGTAGCACAGAAGAGCAGAGCCTGAGATGAAGGACTCGAATATCTGATCAATACTTTACTGCTTGGTTGTATGTACCTGTAGCGTACTACATAACTACTCATCGACTCGACTTATTCAACTGCACTGCACCATGGTGTCAGCTCAATCAACAGCAGCGAAGCAAGCAGATAAGTCCATTGTGTAGGTGAAATTATGTTTCTAGGCCCGAGGTTCTTCTGCGTCATTTTCTCATCCTCCACAGCCACTTCTTCATGCATACAGCACTTATTACCACTAGGGTGGTCTCCGTGATATTTGTACTCAGAGAGCCGCTCTTGAAATCTTCGCCGGCAGGATCTCTCCTTAAGAATTCCAGATCCAAGTGATTGTCTCAGGCTTTACTCCTATGAGATCTCTCCTTAAGAATTCCAGATCCAAGTGATTGTCTCAGGCTTTACTCCTATGAGATCTCTCGAAGATCCTTTCAGCTCGAGCACCTAGCATTGTCGACAGCTTTGGCCAACGCGTGGAGGTACTAATGGTTTGTACCCAATATATCACAGTTGCTTCCCCGAGAACCGAAAATGAGAGGGAAAATCGTGGACATTAGTGCTGAGTTCGATGCACAATGCTGGGGTGCACAACTGTCTCAACTGAACAAGCAGGAAGAGGAGGAAAGAAAGAACAGACAAGAAGAACACCTTGAGACCAGATCATCCACGTATAGGAATTGCAGGGTTGTAGTAAGTCAGTACCTACCAATGCCAGAACAGACTGTGAAAGCTCTGGAAGGGACAATGCTCGGAGGAGAGCAAGATTTGATTGCAGAATGAGCGGCAGCCACCATTCATGATCTTGTAGATTATTTCCATTATCATAGACATTGCTGATACAAAGGAAGGAAGGCTATCTGTAGACACACACTGTATTGCTGTGATTTGCACTCCGTGGTAAAGATACTGTAGAGAGGATACTCCCCTCTCAAGTCTGGATGACGCTCAATTATTCGCGCGGCGCTTGTCTCCTTTTGGAACCCCTTTCAACTTGCTGATTGGCCCAATTTGGAGCTTTCCAGCAATGTTTTGATATTCCACCCCAGCTCGCCCAGCCCCCCTGCTGCACGGACCAGCCTTCAACGCGTCGTGGCCTCAGGCTCTGCAACGCCTAGTGGCAGATCAACCACGGCGTCGCGGACCCTATAAATCTGCCTTCCCCCAAAGATTTCCTTCCACCGCAACCAACTTTCAACTTTCACCACCACCACGCATACCCACTTGTCCGACTTCTACGTCTACTCAAAACTACCTATTTCAATTTTCACCCACCAAATAAATCCATCATCATGACCGGAGGCAAGTCAGGAGGAAAGGCCAGCGGAACCAAGAGCGCGCAATCGTACGTCCCCTTCTCCCACTTTCTGCTTCGACGCGTCGTGTTTCCAATTTTGTGGTCGCATCCATCTTCGCTTTCTAGTATGCTAATTCTTTTCGTATCACAGGCGTTCTTCCAAGGCTGGTCTCGCGTTCCCAGTTGGTCGTGTCCACAGACTTCTCCGAAAGGGTAACTACGCTCAACGTGTTGGTGCTGGTAAGTGGTCATCATTTCTGATGCGTCTCAAAGCACGAGCTAAATTCGTATAGGTGCCCCCGTTTACCTCGCTGCCGTCCTTGAGTACCTCGCTGCCGAAATCCTCGAGTTGGCTGGTAACGCCGCCCGTGACAACAAGAAGACCCGTATCATCCCTCGTCATCTTCAGCTCGCCATCCGAAACGATGAGGAGTTGAACAAGCTTCTCGGACACGTCACAATCGCACAAGGTGGTGTTCTACCAAACATTCACCAGAGTACGTTCTTTCTCGGTATCCAATTTTGCATCGCACACGCTAACTATTTCCAGACCTCCTACCAAAGAAGACTGCCAAGGGTGGAAAGGGTCCTAGCCAAGAGCTGTAGATGGACTTTTTCTTTGGGCTTGGGTTTTTGATGGTTTCTTTTTATGATAATGGGGTGTCGCTGGGTCTGGGTTCACGGCTGCTTTTCCGCGTTCTGGTTGTACATTAAATCCATGGCAATGGATACGTGAGATGGTTTCGATTTGAAGCCGAACTTATGAAATACACCAAAAAAAACTAAACTTGAGCCTTTCTTGCATTTGTGACTATAACTGTTGCAATTTCCAATTGTCGTCATTAATCAACTTTGGCTTTTGTCCGTTTGGATAATGAAATACTTGCCATGTTTCTACCGAAGTTGGGGCATTTTCAACTGTTTCTGAACAATCGAAAGAGGCATTCCCTCTGACATGTACGGTCGCGCGAAGTAACAGTAGTGCTCGCCATGAGACAGATACATGAGGGAACAACATATTTTCTGCTATTCTATGTACAAGAGTATGCCTTTCGCCATCCTTGGATTCTCCATAGAAGTAGTGCGACGCTTTAGACAATATGTGGAGGTGCTAGATAGATACCATTAGTACGCGTTTCCTTTGCATACTTGGCGCTACTCACGATCAAGAATTGGAGCTGGGAGATTCCTCTCAAATTTGGAACCTGTTTTCTCCTATTAGCAACTGTGTGTTCCTCTTGAAAGTCCATGTGAGCCTCACCTCCAGGAGCTGTTGGGGCACGATATGGATCGGGATGCTTCCATTTTTCTAACAGGTCCTCCGCTTCCTTGAACAAGGCCTGATTTTTATAGTCAGTCAACGCCTTTAAGGTCTGAAATATGCCATGTAAACTTGCTCGTTGTTGTCGAGGATCCCGGATGTTCTTATTAGCCTCGAAAAGCGACCGAATGTAGAGGGCCTGGCCTCTCCAGAGATATCGATGGACAGCCCAATCGAGGGAGAGCTTCAAAGAGCGTCGGTATAGTGACCTGCAGAATGCTTAATTAGCCCATAGTCCATCTAATGGAGTAGATATACTTGCGAAACAGCTTGCTTCGTAGACATGGCGACCGTCCGTTCGTTCCAAGTTGGTGGGCGAATTGAAGCTGGCCCTTTGGTCAGCTACAGCAAATGCACAATTCCGAGCGTCGCCAGCATATAGGTCAGTTGAAAGGGAGGGTTTCCTAGATCTCGGAAGTGCCAGTAGAGTGGGGAGGTGTGTACGGTACCTGTGGGCGTTGGTCGTTTGTCGCGAGATGTCGGAGAACGAAGAGGCTCGTGCCGTCGGTTGTGAGATGAGGCTGCGAGAAACTCCCGTGCTTCCTAGTTCGTTCACAGCCGATCAACACCTAAACCTACCAACAAACTGCAGCCCAGCAACAATCAAGCATCAACCTATCACTGCACCCCTTCATCAATACCTTACTTCGTCCCATCTCATTCGCATCCTCTCCTCCTTAGTGTCAGCATGCTCTCTGGCAAGCTTCTGGTCGCCTCGCGCTTCTTGCGGGCGCAGCGTGCATCACAGCTGCGATATCCTTTCCCCGTGGTGCAACAATTCCGCAACTATGCCGACAGAGTCGTCAAGGTCCCTCAAATGGCCGAGTCAATCTCGGAGGGAACTCTGAAGCAGTGGTCCAAACAGATTGGGGATTTTGTTGAGCAGGATGAGGAGATTGCTACCATCGAAACAGACAAGGTTAGAATCTTGAAGAGCTCTGTGAGCCTTTAATTAACAAAGATCACCAACAGATCGATGTATCCGTCAATGCTCCCGAGGCTGGTATTCTGAAGGAGTATCTCGCGAATGAGGAGGATACCGTGACTGTTGGTCAAGATTTGGTTCGACTGGAGCTTGGAGGTGCGCCTTCCGGTGGTGAGAAGGAGAAGGCCTCGTCGGAGCCCAAAGAGCCTGCTTCCAAGGAACAGCCAACTTCTTCGGGTCCTGAACCACCAAAAAAGGATGAAGCCCAACCAAAGGAAGAAACTCCGGCGCCCAAGCAAGAGAAAAAGCCCGAGAAGATACCTGAGCCTAAACAATCCGAGTCGAAGTCCACCAGCTCTGCTCCAACCCTGGGCAGCCGCGAGGAGAGACGTGTATGCTCAATCCATTCTTCTTGAGAACTAGGCGAGACTAATGGTTCGTAGGTCAAGATGAATCGCATGCGTTTACGTATCGCTGAGCGTCTTA
>JBAMDN010000054.1:0-13294 GCA_037074945.1 Tetracladium marchalianum
ATCTGCTAATTATACACAAGCACTGTATCGAGATGAGTCGAAATTACATTCTTTCCGTGGATCTCAAGCATCAAAATCAAGCATTGACCTGTACAGCTGTGCTGGTAAACTGATTCGCCGAATCAACTGGGACAAAGGTTCTATCAAGGGACTTGGATGGTCAGACGAGGAACGATTAATTGTAATCACCGCTGATGGGACAGTCCGTTGTTATTACGACTTGCAAGGAGAGTTCAGTCAGTTCTCATTAGGAAATGGTGCTGAGGAATATGGGGTGAAGGCTTGCAGGTTTGTCCATTTATGAGCAGACTCAAGAGCGGAGACTAACGAACCATAGATTCTATGGCACCGGTTTTGTTGCTTTGCTATCAAACAACAATCTCATATCTGTGGCTAGATATGACGAGCCGCGCCCAAAGTTGTTGGCGACACCTCCGGAAGGAGAAGTTCACTCATGGACCTTAATTCCTCCAGCATATACACTCTCGCGATCTGTTGAAGTTTTATTGAGCATTGGTCAAACCATTCATGTTGTGGATGCAACAGAATCAGAAGACCGTATGCTCGATATCGGCCCTTTCACTCACATCGGCGTTTCCCCCAATGGTCGTTTCGTTGCTTTGTACACGGAAGTGGGAAAGGCTTTCGTCATCACGAGTGACTTTCAGAATAGACTTAGTGAGCACGATTCGAGGTCAAAGATCCCACCTAAAGATGTACAGTGGTGTGGAAATGATGCCGTTGTCATTGCTTGGGAAGATGAGGTGCACATAATTGGCCCCAACAACGCGGCTGCTAAGTACTTTTATGATGGGCGTGTCCATTTGATTGCAGGTACGAAGTTTCTTACACAGCCTCGAGGAACTAGCTAACAAATCTCCTTAGATCATGACGGAGTTCGCCTCATCACGAACGATGTCTGTGACTTTATCCAAAAAGTTCCAGAATTCACCGACGAAGTGTTCCGGTTTGGGACAGAATCTTCTGCTTCTATCCTTCTTGATGCCGTCGAGCAGCTCGAAGACCAATCGCCCAAGGCCGATGACAACATCCAGCTCATTAGACCAAACTTGGTAGAAGCTGTAAACACATGTGTAAGTAGATCTACTTCGAAAATTCGCTTGTATTGACAATTCGACAGGTTAAAGCAGCCGGCTATGAATTCGATATCCACTGGCAAAAGCAACTTCTGAAAGCAGCTTCCTTCGGCAAATCCGTCTTAGACATCTACAACAGCGACGAGTTTGTCGACATGTGTGAAACACTAAGAGTTCTCAACGCGGTCAGGTTCTACGAGATTGGCCTTCCCCTCTCATACGATCAATTCATCCGTCTCACGCCTGAAAAGCTCATCCGACGTCTGATCAACCGTCAAGAATATCTCCTCGCCCTGCGCATCTCATCATATCTCCGACTTCCCACCGATCGCATCTACGTGCACTGGGCATCTCAAAAAGTCCGGGTCGGTTCAGAAGACGAAGAAACAATCTGCCGTCTAATCGTTGAAAAACTTGCTGGAAAGCGCGGCATCTCTTTTGAGGAAATCGCTCGTGCAGCCTACGATGAAGGAAGAGGTCATCTCGCCACGGAACTTCTCAACCACGAACCTCGAGCCGGCAAACAAGTTCCCCTCCTTCTCAGCATGGAGGAAGATGAGATTGCTCTCGACAAAGCCATTGAAAGCGGTGACACGGATTTGATCTTCTTCGTCCTTTTGCAGTTGAAGAAGAAACTCCCCCTCGCTTCGTTCTTCAGGGTGATCAACACCCGTCCCGTAGCAACTTCCCTCATCGAATCCTCCGCTCGCGGCGACGACAACGAACTCCTCAAAGACTTGTACTACCAAGACGATCGCCGCCTTGATGGATCTAATCTCTTCGTGCGCGAAGCTCTCGATCAACCTGATGCTCGAACCTCAATTGACAAACTCGCCCTCGGAGCTAAACTGCTCACAGGCTCCAAAGAACATCTGTCTGAGCTCAAGGATTTGCAAGAAGCGAGCATGCTGCTTAAAATGCAGGAGGCGTTTGATAGAGATTTGACGGAGTCTTTTACAGGATTGAGTGTTAACGAGACGATCTTCCAATTGATCAGGTTGGGATATGCAAGTAGAGCTAAGAAGGTGCAGAGTGAGTTTAAGGTGCCGGAGAAGACTGCTTGGTGGATTAGGTATGTTGTCTCTTTGTCCATCCTCATATTTCGATGCTAATAATGATGGTATATGAAAAGACTGCGAGCACTAGTCTCCAAACGCGACTGGAATGAATTGGAAGAATGGTCCAAGACTCGAAAATCACCTATTGGTTGGGAGGTACTTATCCCCTTCTCCTTCTCCTCCCTCTCACCAGACCGAATCCAAAAACCAAGAAATCCGGACTAACAAATCTGCAGCCCTTCTTCTCCCTCGTTCTCTCAGCAGGCAACCCCAAACTCGCCAGCACATTCATCCCCAAAGCCGCGCCATCTCTCCAGCCGGGCGAGACAATTACTATGTACGAGAAGTGCGGGATGAAGGTTAAGGCTGCGGAGGAGGCAGTCAAGATCAAAGATATCGAGAGTTGGGAGAGGTTGAGGGAGTTGGCGGGTGTGGGAACAGTGGAGGCGAGGGAGATTGAGAGGATGGGTGCTGCTTTGAAGAGGTAGATGCAGATGGTCAGATAGGGTGGGGTTGATGAGGGGAAGAGGGGAAGAGGGGGTGTGTAGGTAGCTTTTCAGATAGCAGTGGCAGGGCTATGGAGAGAGGAATTCCATTTGATATACTGCATTTTCATACTATACACGTGAGAATCATAGCATGTGAGCGAGGACGTAACAGTCTTGTATAGTAGCAATATGTTTTGAGTTGTTTATTCAAAAAGCAACGAAAGGCCAAATTATGCGGTTCTATTATGCAATATAGTATCTCGGGATCCAAAGAGAGTGTACGTTTACGAAGGCTCCTTCGTCCCCAAAAAAGCAAAGCTATCTACGGTATAGGTAATCCGGCTCGAGCGAATCTGAAATCCTCTTAAACCGTGTGAAAAGATCCGTCCGCCTGCTCCACCCATTTTGTTCACATAAAAGCAAACACAAACCCAGAAGATAAACGCCCCACCCTTCAAAAGCCATCATTTTTGATTTTGTTCATTACTCGCTCACCCAACCAACGACTTATATATCGCTTTGATATGAGTTACATACTCCACTGTTCATCCCCTACACTCCCTCACGCCATGCTCGCTCGCTGGCTACATGTACGACTACTGTACAGTACAAAGATTAGAGAAGATACAAATTTGTGCCACGCTAATGCAAAAAAGGAAAATAGAAACGGAGGACCACGCTAAATTGCAAGATTGTTTTCGCTTTCGACTTTTATCTGCTTTACCGACGGACTGACCACCAAATTATCGAACCGGGTTAACCGGTTGAGCTGAACTGTGTTGGTGAGGAACAGTGAGAAAATGAGCTGGATATCTAGGCCGGCGGCGAAGGTAAATGAGAACGAGGAGCCGTAGCATCAGCCACTTCATTCATATTCAAATTCACGGCCGGCGCTACAGAGGCACCCACTCTCCCAGCGCTCCCGTCAAAGATAAACGGCCCAACATCATTTCTTGGTGTCATCGGACCCTCATGGCCTATGCCATCAGTAAGTGATGATGGGAGGCCATTCGGACTGGGTGTACGGGTGTCAGATCTCTCTGGTCGTGCTACAGATCTCTGAAGATGCGATAAAGTGCCTGTGCTGGGTTCTGAGATTGATCTCCTGCCCTGAATATCCACGGCTGGGACCGTCGAGCTTGAGGCTAATGGGAGATGGTCTGAAGATGCCAAGGGTGATTCTGGACCTATGGAACGGTTCTCGGAATCGCTGTTCTCTGGGAGTTCGAGATCGCTGTTCTCATGACGAGAATTAACAGCTACACCTCCGGTTGGTAACTCGACAGCTGCTGCTGATAGAATTGATTCTTCTGTCGCGTCGATAATGTGCTCTGTGCGTTGAGTTCCTAAAGCTACGGGGTCTGGTGTCTGGGTTGTCTCGTTGATAAGTTCGGGAGGCACTTCTTCCCAGTCTTCTTCTCCATTGGCGTAGGGGTCGTCGAGTTCGGCTTCGAGATCTGCTACGCTTCTGCAATTTGGACAGACAAAGTGAGGGAACATTGGTCCGTTGATGATGACTCGAATACATTTGTAGTGCCACGTGTGTGAACACGGTGCTACGAATAAGGATTGACAGGGCTAGAAGCTGGTTAGATGGAAAATCCCCAGATGCCAAGTTGAGACTTACTGCGATCGATCCCAAACAGATTGAGCAGTCCTGGGACGAACCACCACCGGCAGCGGGCTTTCCAATACTGTTCAACTCTCGAAGTCGCTTGTGAGATTGTACGCTGCAACGAATCAGTACAAAATCAATAGATTGCAGGCACGAAAACATACTTGAAACTACTTGGGCCTGTCTGCCAGCCCTTGTTTAGTTCCACACGAATCTTGACGCATCTGAAAATCATTTCCTCTCCTCCCTTGAAATCAATACCCAGCTGCACAATATCCCCGTCGTTGACCGGGAATGGTCGCGATTCTGTACCGGGAGAGCTCAGCCGAATGTGATTCAAGAATGTACCCGATGAACTCTTCACATCTTTTATGTACCACTTTCCGCCAGAATACCAAAATTCGCAGTGCCTTCTACTAACTACCTTTGACTTGAACCCTACTGGCGCAGATGATGGTACATTGGCCGCTTGATGTGGTTGCATGTCCCGTTCTGAATACCGGCCAACCTTGATAATCTCTTTCCCCGTTGGTAGTATGCGCGCCATGGGGCTGAAGACTAGGGAGGGTCTCTGTGCTCCTGGGGCCTGGTGAGCGGAGAATCGAATGGAGGGCAGTTGATGTGCCATTCCTCTACTATCCCCATTTGCATTTGCGCCCGACTGAGATTGTGTTTCGCTTGCCTCTGGGGTACTCGTTGCTTCCCCTACTGTGGCCGACCGTGTGCGCGCCATTGGGCCTGCAGGAGCGCTATTGACAGCCGTGAGACTGTTCGCTGAACTGGTGTTGGAGGAGTGAGGTTGGGATGCAAGACGGGCTGCTGCGTCGACGGGCGCTGGAACCCAAGCACTGGCAGAAGGCTCCGTGTTACTCGCGCGCACAGGAGAGGAACTCTCGGTCGCAAATCGCTGCTGGGTTGGTGTATTTGGACTGGCGGGGGAAGAGGATGCTGGGTAACTCGTGGCTCGTGTGAGGGTTGAGGAGGGCCGGTGATTGTGATCTCGAGAAAGCAGATAACTTAAACCCCTCAAGCGACTGGGAAGTCGAGTGGAAGGTATCGAGGGGGATGTGGGAGAAGACAACGGTGGACTCGGGACGGAGGTATACATTAGTAGGGAGGGAGCAGGTGAGGAGAGTGAATGACGGGCAGGCGAGGCAGGTGAATTGGGAGTGTTTGACGGAGTTTGAGACGGGAGGGAAGTAGTGGTCGTGGTAGTCTTGGTTCTCTAACTTCGCCGTAGTGGTAGCGGTGGTGGTACTGTAGTGTCTTGTGGTGACGGCGGCGCACGAAGACCCTTGTTTGCGTTTGGTGGTGGGCTGTTACTGTTGTTGTTGATGTTCGGGAGAGGCACGTAATGTAGGTCGAAGTGGGAAGGGTCTTGATCTTGGAACTACTTGATGTTGAAGGAGCACAACCGGCGGGGGAATAGGGATAGGAATAGGAATAGAAATAGGAACAGGGACAGGGACAGGGACAGGAATAGGAAGAGGAATAGGAATATGAATAGGAACAGACGATGGCTTGAATGGTGGGTGCGACTACGACGAGGATACAAAAACGGCGGCGACTCCCATTACTGTACGCACATCACATACTACCAATAAGTATCTACCACCTTACCTTGCTCACTCCACACCTTCACTCTCTTGCAGCAGGTCAGACAGTACACCTTTTCGAGCAGCGAGACACACGAGGGAGGCAAAAAGGGCAAAAGAGGCCAAAGGAGGGCCAAAGAGGGCCTGCTTGCAAATGGTCTGGACCCAGCCGCAAAACAAGCGTGCGAAGGCCTAATTGTCTGGATCACTGATGCTTCAAACACCGGAGGAATCCCATACTGGAGCATATCTCATGTTTGCTCTGAGTGTACACCAACTCTCTCCACATACGACAAGTATATTCAGAAGCAGCCGTTGCACAACCGTTGATGTTCAGCGTTCGCAAGTGGTATCGCATCGTATCGCATCTCCCAGAGTCAACTGCCTCGAAGACTTCACGAGCAAGACACACAAGACACCCACCACACGATCCACTGGCCAGGCCCGGCCTTGGTGTCTCATCCAAGCAAAAGTCGGAGTCGATGGGCTGCACGTGAGAGCGGCCAATGACTTCACTCCCGCGCCATCAGATAAGCTCCGGCTGCCGAACCGCGACTTTTTTGATGGCAATTGACAGGCACCGCATCAAGAACAGGAGAAAAAGGAGTCAGGCCAATACATACCACAATACCACCCACTCCACCCTTTTCTTTCCATCGCCATGTTGAAGTCTTCATCCCGGGCTTTGGTCAGAGGTTCGTTCGCCCCTAAAGTTCTCCCAACTTACCGTTCGAGAAGTCTGGCGACCGTGGTCCAGGGAATACAAAAGGTAAGATGACTCCAAGTGATAGTATATAACCAGCTCTAACTCCCACTATAGGACCCCGCGGAACTCGACCAGATTTCAACTCTTCCAAATGGCATCCGCGTAGCTACCGAGGCCCTCCCGGGCCACTTTTCCGGCATTGGGGTTTATATTGATGCTGGATCGAGATATGAGACAGATGGGTTGAGAGGCGTGAGCCATATCATGGACAGGCTGGCCTTTAAATCAACGGCGCGCCGGACAAGCGATGAAATGCTGGAATCTTTGGAATCTTTGGGTGGGAATGTACAGTGTGCCTCGTCCAGGGAGTCACTCATGTACCAAGCGGCGACCTTTAACTCGGCCGTGCCTACCACAGTTGCTCTGTTGGCCGAGACGATCCGAGAACCATTGATCAAGGAGGAGGAGGTTGAGCAACAATTAGAAACCGCAGCTTACGAGATTGGAGAGATTTGGTCAAAGCCAGAATTGATCCTACCCGAGCTCGTACACATGGCAGCCTACAAAGACAACACACTCGGCAACCCGTTGTTATGTCCAAACGAAAGGCTGTCCGAGATCAATAAAAGCGTTGTCGAAGCATACAGAAGCACATTTTTCCAACCACAGAGAATGGTAGTTGCTTTCGCCGGAGTGGATCATGTAGAGGCTGTCAGGTTGGCGGAGCAGTATTTTGGAGATATGGGCAAGACAGAGACGCAAATACTGTCCCAAACTGGCTCAGAAACTTCAGTAGATTCTTTGTCCACAGAGAGCGCCTCAGATTCAACATCCTCCGGAGTGCCACCCTCGGCTACACAACAACCCTCTAAGCTTCTCAGCAAAATCCCTTTCTTCAAAAACCTCTCCACCTCAGCTGCGAAGAACGCGACGGTATCAGACTTAAATCTATCGCCATCCGCTTCGGATCTCTTGAAACCATCTCTCTATACCGGCGGTTTCCTTTCACTACCACCACTCCCACCGCCAGTCAACCCATCACTTCCACCTTTAACCCACATTCACCTCGGCTTCGAAGCACTCCCAATTTCCTCCGAAGACATTTACGCTCTTGCTACTCTCCAAACGCTCCTGGGTGGAGGAGGCTCATTCTCAGCTGGTGGACCTGGCAAGGGAATGTACTCCCGTCTGTACACCAATGTACTAAATCAACACGGCTGGGTAGAATCTTGCGTAGCATTCAACCATTCCTACACCGACTCCGGCCTCTTTGGCATCTCATCTAGCTGCTCCCCAAGCAAAGTCGGGAATATGCTCGATGTCATGTGTCGGGAGCTCCAAGCCCTCACACTTGATAGTGGCTATTCCTCCTTGAAACTCGTAGAGGTCAACAGAGCCAAGAACCAGTTACGCTCGAGTCTGTTGATGAACCTCGAGAGTCGAATGGTGGAGCTCGAGGATTTGGGAAGGCAGGTTCAGGTTCATGGAAGGAAAGTTGGCGTGAGAGAGATGTGTGCTAAGATCGAGGCTTTGACGGTTGAGGATCTCCGAAGGGTAGCACGCATTGTGGTTGGTGGCATGGTAGAGAATCCTGGAAATGGAAGCGGTTCACCAACAGTTGTTTTACAAGAGGGCGAGGAGGAGGGTGTGACGAGGAGGATATTGAAGTGGGATGAGATTCAGGATCGCATTGATAGGTGGAAGTTGGGAAGACGCTAAGAAGAGGTACGTAGAATGTAATGCGCACTAAATCATAGTAGATCCGGCGAGGTCTCAATCATGGTTGGACGTTTTGTATGAAAAAGAAAAAGAAAATGTATTTGTACGATACCAAGTTTCCACTATTACCACTACATTATTCAGGGTTATAATATAAGAGCTCTGGAAAGTTTAGTATTATGATTGGTGGATCACTAAACCAGACTTCTGGCTACAATATTGAAGCAAGATTGAGCATAAGTGAGCAATGGGTTATGCTATCTAGCAAATTGACGTTATGAGAAGACAAGCAAAGAGAAGTTTGATGGGGCTCACATTAATGAATGGACGTTGGAATTGGATAACGGAAGCAAGAGGCATATCACAACAGGCTTGTTAGAACACCGTTGTTCGAAGCATCACACGAAAACGAAGCCGAAGACGAACTGCGGGATAAGCAGAAGGGCCGAGATAGGGATAGGGGTGTGCTCGCCAAGCAATGCACTTCACAATTGGCAGGGGGCTGACAAGGCTGAGATATGTAGTAATCAATAACATTAAAATCCTCCTCAATCTCCTGTACTGAGCTCCCAAAGACCGATTGGTTTTAATTAAGCTGGATTTTGTGATACGGTTGCTCATCAATCAAACCGATCCCATTTCACAAATATCACAATTGCAAATTCCAGCAGGATGTCAACCGAAAAGACAGCCGAGCCCACCGCTCCCAATAATGCTGAACTCGAGACGAAGCTCGCAGACATTAAACTCGATACACCCGCCGGCCCTCGCAAACTCCCCTTTACCGAGCCTGTGCCCACGGTCAAATTCCCAACTCCCGCCGTCCTCACCGCCGAACAGCAAACCAAATACGATGCTCTCCTCGAGGAAGTGAAGACATGGAAGGAGATCACCTCCACCAAAGGGAAGGAGGGCCCAATCACCGAAAATGAAATTATGTGGTTGACTCGAGAGTGTCTGTTGAGATATTTGCGAGCGACCAAGTGGGTTTCAGCGGATGCTTCGAAGAGGTTGAAGGATACCTTGACTTGGAGGCGGGAATATGGGGTCGATGATTTGACCCCGGAGCATATCTCGCCGGAGAATGAGACCGGAAAACAGATTATCTTTGGTTATGACATTGATGGCAGGCCGTGTCATTACTTGAACCCTGGGAGACAGAATACAGAAGCTACTCCAAGGCAGGTTCAACATTTGGTGTATATGGTTGAGAGAGTGGTTGAGATGGGTCTTCCTGGGCAGGAGAGTTTGGCTCTCTTGATCAATTTTAAGTCAAGCAAGAGTAGGAGTTATACTGCGCCTAGTATTGGTACTGGCAGAGAGGTTCTCAATATCTTGCAAATGCATTATCCGGAGAGAATGGGAAGGGCTTTGATTATCAATGGTAAGTTACTTCATTACTCTCGCGCAAATATGTTACCTAACATAGTCACAGTTCCATTCCTTGTTTGGGGCTTCTTCAAGCTCATCACACCATTCATTGATCCGTTGACAAAGGAGAAGCTCAAATTCAACGAGGACATGCGACAGTATGTTCCTCCGGAGCAGCTTTGGAAAGAGTTCCATGGAGACCTGGACTTTGACTATGAGCATGAAACTTACTGGCCAGCTCTTGCCAAACTTTGTGCAGAGAAGCGCAAAGCTGCGACGGAGAGATGGGTGAAGGGTGGGAAATTGTATGGTGAGAGTGAGGCGTACTTGAAGGGAGGAGCTGTACCAAGTGTAGGACAGGGGCAGGCTCCAGCTAAGGTTGAGATACCGGAAAAGGTCGCAGAGCCCATTCAGGAGGAGCCAAAGAAAGAGGTTGCCGCTTGATCGTGAAGACATGTCGAAGATGGCAAGAGTCGGAAGCGAAAAGTGCAGCCATTCGTTTTGAATATGAAAGGTGAGAGCTGTAATGAGGGACGGCATAGTAAAAACGACTATAGACTTTTAATAGGATGCACGGAATAGATACACTTGACAGATAATTTCCACTGATTTTTGTTGTTTTTTAATGTCCATTTTCGTCACCAGGGACCAACGACCAGCCTCGCTTCCCCATCGCGAAACTTCACCTTGACCCTCACAGAACCAGAAAACCAAACCGGCTTTCACCACCGCAATCGCCCATGTGCCGACGCAGCTGAAAACGTCTCTCCATAGTAACACACATGCCATACCCAGAACCACTTTTAGAATGGCATCCTCCCAACAAGTAAAGCCACCACTGGCAAACCACTCTCAAACCCAACGAGGCTCACAACAGCCACCAAGTCTACGATACCCATCCACTGGCAAAACAATCTACCACCGCCCCCTAAACCGCAGTCGCACGCAAGAGCTCAGTCAATCGAGTTTCGCTTATCTATTTGGGGAGATGGTTAGTTACGCGCAGAAGCGCGTTACTGGCATTCAGGATTTGGAGAAACGGTATGTCTACACATCCAACTTGCACCACGCACCAGCCCGCAGCAAGAGCTGTATTTGTCTTCTGGTGGAAAGGATATACAATGTAGGGAAAATATTGCTAATGCGAGTTTCCTGATTGCAGATTAAACATCCAAGGCCACCCTATTGGTCTCAAACTCCTCGACCTCCTCCTCTACCGTGAACCCCCTCGCACGCAAACCCGTCCTCTTCACATCATTGCCCTCCTCCAATTTATCACCACGGTCCTCTGGAAACACCTCTTCTCCCGCCCCGCCGACGCCCTCGAAAAATCATCCAACCCTGACACACCAGAAGAATACATGATCTCTGATAACGACCCGCTAGTGAATCAGTATATCAGTGTGCCGAAAGAGATGAGCCAGTTGAATTGTGCAGCATTTGTCGCGGGGATTGTCGAGGGGGTTTGTGATGGGGCGGGGTTTCCGGCGAGGGTGACGGCGCATAGTGTGGGGAAGGGGGAGGAGGGGGAGTTATGGCCTGGAAAGACGGTGTTTTTGGTGAAGTTTCAGGAGGAGGTTGTGGAGCGGGAGGCATTTTTGGGGAGATCATGAAGGGAGAGTTGAAGAAGAAAGGTCATGAGATGGAGACGATGTGGAAGGAAGGATATATGAGCGAGGAATTTGGAGTAAGTAAGGTCGAAATGGTACCTCGGCGTTATATGGGCATTGCTGGAGTTCAAGGTGCGGATGGTCTGGAGCGTTTGTTTGCTCGAGAGTTAGATATATGACAACATTACAAATCAAGAACTCCATGGATTCGAATGCTTAATTTGTGTTGATACAAAATTCCATTTTGATTGGACTCCCATTGTCCTCGTAGAGTCTATGTCTATTGCTCTCGTATTTGTACAATACCGTGCAAAACTCCATAATGATATCCATGCAGCAAAGGTATTCCCTCCCATAACATAACCATGACAAGCAAACTCCAAACCATCAAAGCGTTCTCTTCCCTTCTGACCGCCAAATCAACCTACCTACCTAGGTAAACTCCTACTCCCCTTCCAACCCGCCCCTCCAATCGCACTCCCACTTACACCACTACCAACACCCCCTCCAACCCCTCCTCCCCCCTCTCCAGCACCAGGACCCTTCCCCATCAACTCTCCCAACCCTAAATCCTTCCAAGCCTTTTCCCTCGTCTTCTGCGTAGCTCTTTGAATCCCAAACGCCGCGTGCTGGTCGGGCACAACATCGTCTTCGTCCTCCGGATTGATAGGCTGGTTATGTGGTGGGACGTAGATCTCGTCGTCGGGGAGCTTGTCTTTGCAGAAATCTTCGAAGAGATCGGCGTTTTGGGCGGAGTTGAAGTGGATGTAGGTATAGGATGAGTCTTTGGACTGTGGAGGGTTAGTTTGGGTGGTTGGACGCAGAACTCGGATTTGAGGTAGAAGGGAAAATAAGGGGGGATAAATGGGGGTTGTACCATCTTGAGAGATGTGTTTTTGGATTATGGGGCCGTGTTATTGGGGTTCTTTTTAATTGAAGTTGTGATTGTGGTTGTTGACGTAGTCTGGAGGGGTTATTTTATTGTTGTGAGGCAAGAATGAAGTGAGGGGAGACGTGACAGGAGATGTTTGGTTTGGCAAAATCACCACAAGCAAACTATGTATCAAGTTCAAGATTTTTTTTATCACTGATAAACCCAAGTATGTCTTATTTCCAGTTGAGAGTGAAAATTTGTTCTTGCGTTCACTATTTCAATTAATTATTTCCAAGGCTATACATCTATGCCGTCAGAAGTGGTCTCAATCCAAGCAGTCAATAACTTCGCTTATTAGAGCGTGATGTTTACGTTTTCCTGGATGTACCATTTCTCCAGTAGAAATTCGAATGTTCCCTATTGTACTTCGTTGTCATGAGATTCTCATTGAAGTCCTACACAAATCGAAGAGTTTGTGCTTAGAAAGTGATTCGTAGGAACTGAGAGAAACACTAGCTTCGAAATATTTGTCCGCTTTGATGTGCAGGAGCCTGTGGTAACATGTATTGATGTGATGCATGATTTGACTCTATTTGTTTAGCAAGATTTAGAGCCCGCCATGCGATTACTTTCAAATGAATGGGGACAATTTGTTAGCGGCTCTGAGACTAGCGCATACCAAAAGAGAAGATAATGTTTTGTTGCATGTCGTCGTGGTTCGCAGCAGTCGAGGTTCAATTCGCAGCCGGATCAAGAGAAGTGGGGCGGCGCCAGCCCATTGGTCATCCTAGCGAATTGCTTGAATATTAGCGTCTCCCACAGAAAGTCCCAAAAGTGTCTCCAACAAACACCCAATTTTGATCACGACAATCTCTCGACCAACCTCACCGACTCGACATCGTAAACCGCGATCATGTCTCACGAATCCGTCTGGAACTCTCGTCCCCGCACCTACGGCAAAGGTGCCCGTGCCTGGTAAGCCTATCCAGCGACTTATGGCCCAATTTGCGCGAAGGAAATAGTATATGGGATGGGAGATGGGGGAATTTGCAAAAGGACGGACATCAGCTAACTATGGAATGAATCAGCAACATCCTCAACCACACAGGATGCCAACCACCTCCCGGGTTACAAGGTCCTCCTCCACCACCTCCTCAACAG
>JBAMDN010000058.1:0-12962 GCA_037074945.1 Tetracladium marchalianum
ATTCGTAACAACTTTGGATCTAGAAGAATCTTCTCTTTTATGGTTATATATTCTGCTCTGTGCGTTTGGACCAGGCATCGCTATTTGAAAATGTATAATTAGCAAATACTGACAAGAAACCTTCAACTCTCTTCGAGGCTATTGAGCCTCGTTTCAACATTCCGTAAGAAATACTCGGTCTTCAAGGCTGCGTCGCACAATCTGTACGATGATTATTCATGTGTCATATCATATAGATATCAACACTCGTTTCATATCCCATTGCTTCTGATACTGCAACCTGTTGCTATCCGTTGTGTGCTGTATCCCACGAATCAAGTTTATAGCATGACATGAGTTGCGCCAAAACGCTTCAAAAGAATCAATCGCTCCATCCATACATCCCAGTTTATCCAATGTTGCCCCATTCCTTACTCCTTACCTCTACCCCACCAGCTCTATCCTCCCATCGCTCTCCCATCGAGATCTCATCTCCTAGCCCAATTCCCCGCTTCCTCAACAACTCCCCCGCCACCAGCCCTCCACATCTTCCCAAACTCCTTAACAACTCCATGAAAACTGCTCGGGTTACTCCTCAAAATCCCCCAGCCATCCACCCTCTCAAAATCCCAAAACGCAAACCCCCACCCCAACAACCACCCACTCCAACCCTCGCTACTCCCCACGCTCCCAAACGTCCTCAATCCATCAATATACGTCCTCGTCCAGATGATTCCAATATTTGGACCTGGTTTTTCGAGATCATCGCCGCAGAAGGTGAGTCTGGGAGGCATGGGAGGGAACCAGGATATACGTTCGTCGAGGTGCGGCCAGGTGAGGTATTGACCGGCTGTGTTGGCTGAGGGGCGTGGAGAGGTCATGGAGGAGAGGTAGGCATTTGTGAGGAGGAGGGTGAGTTCTTCGGCGGGTGTTGTGCAGGAGAGGATGCTGAGGAGGAAGGGGAGGCCGAGGGCTGTGAGGTGGTTTGCCAGGTCTCTGAATAGTGCGTCTTCTATCATGATGTTAGTCAAAGTTCAAAGCCGAGAAACAATTAAAGTATAGAAGCGTGTAGTATGAAGAGAGAAATGAAGGGAAGACTGCTCCTACTCACCGTATTGAAAGATGTACTGCGGAAACGGCGTGGCGACAACCATCCTCTTCCCATTCTTCACCATCGTCTCATCGAACTTAACCCCCAGACTGGCCGCATGTCTCTTTATCAAATCCTGATAAATACAATGAATGAAATGTCGAACGCAATTGCTCTCTTCGACCTCCCACTCTTCGTAGGATTGAAGAAGTGCATCGACATGGTTGTGGTATACCGTTCGTAAGTTGATATTGACTCGCTTGGGGGCTTGCGGCGTCCTTCCAAACAGCGCTGCGAAGATATCGAAGTGGTAGTACCCTCGATATATGCGTGTTTTTTCTGTTGAGGACAGAGGTGCGATGGTGCAGACAGTGCTGTCACTGATGTTAGGACGGTTCGCCATCGCCCAGTGGACATGTTTCTCGGCGATCTTCTGAACATTCAAATGGAATATCGCCATTTTTCGTAGCGTGTCCAAATCTTGATCATAGAGTCGAACACCCAGGGTGCGATCGACTTCATAATCGATAATGAATTGCCTGGTTTTTCGAGCCCAAGACCGCTCATCGCGACGGATGGAGTCAGCGGTGTGTAAAGAGCAGGCTTCGCCGAGCATTTCGGATGAGAGGTCATTAGAGATTACGTGGAAGAGGATATGGCGTTGCTGGCTTTTGTAGATGGTGTAGAAGCTGGGGATGGAGAGGGTGAGGGTGCGGAGGGTGGTTAGGTCTGGTATGGATATGAGGAGAGCGACTTTCATTTCTGCGGGGAGGAGACTGAGGCGGTCGGTTGGTGTGTAGCTATCTATGGGTTTAAGGGAGATTGATGATGGGGAGGAGGGTTGTAGAGACATGTTGAGAATGGGCTCGGGTAGTTGGTGCTCTTGGGGAGGTTGGTGAGATTGTCGAGACGTTGATTGAGTCATGATGTCGATGGATCAACAAACTATATCTCAAGGATATGTTGACTGAGTCGACTTCACTTTCGTTGTTGTATCTTGTGTCAGACTTCCAAGGTTAAGTTGGGTGAAGGGCAATTTTGCTTGCGATTTGGACAAGCGCGTGGAGGGGTTATTTTTGCCTCGAAAGTAGACCAGGGAACAGCCGAACGTGGTGGACAGAAGTAGCACCAGTATTACAGTCCTTAAACTAGACGATGTTGGTTTCACGGATACAAACAAAATCTTCGTCTCTACAAGCTTTTTGGTTCTCAGCCTCAGAGCTATTTACCCAGAGCCTTGGTGCCTAAGCCAGACCAGGCCGTGCCAAGATTGGTGCTTCAAACGGTACGTGGTGATTGTGTTATCAGTAACTTCGTACACTGCCGGGTGTAATTTGCATTGAATTGAAGACTGCAATGTGATTTGATTTGGATAACGAGATGGTTTGTGAAAGCTGTGAACAAGTTGGTCGCCAGAAGTAAGATGACAGTACCCGAATCTGATGCCAAGAAACCACCCCGCGATGCATCTCAGATCACATGACAGTCATTTGGTCTCCATGAGTGAACAAAGTTGTGCATCAAATAGTTCTTTCCATGAATAACTATATTCATTGTCTTTCTATGTACTCTGTATTGCCATTTGTACATTCTGTTTTATTTGACGAGTTAGATGTCGGAGAAAATAAACCATGTATTGAAACGGAACCTTACCTTGGAAATAGGGATTGCGAAGTATTGTCGGACTGACTTTTGACTGGCAAATCACAGTAAGTAGATAAAGACTTGTCAATGAAAACGGTTCTCGGAAGCAAGGACTTTCGTATTAAAAACAGAAAGCATATGCTTGTTTTACCAATGTCAGAGTCTCGATCCTTTGCTCGGACTCGGAGCTCGGATTAAAAAAGTACCTACTCGATGGGAGTACATTATTAAGTCTAACAGAATTCTAGAACATTCGGGATTTCATCATTTCATCGGTACTCCGACTGGACGATATTGCTCTTCCCAAGTTCTAGGTATTCGGTGTTTATACTATACTACTTCATAGATAGAAGGTATAAACATACCTACTCCAGCACATCGCCCATCAACAGTGCTTGGCAATAGTGGGGGTTGAACTACAATTACAAATGATCGCGGCATAATCCTTTAGAAGTCGACAACCTCTTCTCTTCCCACAAACATATAAATCAAAACAGCCAATCCATTGAAATCACCTCAATCTCAAACCTCACAACTCTGCTTCGACAACAATGACAGGCTCTACCTCTATTCCTGGTCAATCGACGCTCCCAACCCCGAAATCAACTGACTCCTTCTGGCACTCTGAACCATCTCAAATCCTCCTTGGCCACAGAACAACCCCATCCTTACCGGCAGAAGCCGACGTAATCATAATAGGTAGTGGCATCTCTGGTGCCAGCGCAGCTCATTTCCTGTCTCAAGACGATGTAGGGAAAGACCTCAACGTGGTAATGCTCGAAGCACGGGAAGCATGCTGGGGAGCAACAGGCCGAGTATATATCCATATCTCCCATCTCACACCGCCAAAACTAATATATCTCCCAGAATGGAGGACATTGCCAACCAATGGTCTACCTCGCCCCGGCTGAGATAGGCAAATTCGAACTCCAAAACTACCACGCCATCAAATCACTCATCGAAGAGCAGAATATCCCTTGCGACTGGCGCACTACCTCCGTCGTTCATGCTCACATCAACCCCCAACTCTTCCAGCGAGCTGTCGAAATGTATAACAACCTTCTAGCAGCCGATCCAGCACTCTCAGAACAAGTCACCGTCATCACGCCCACATCAACTAACCCCTCACTTGATGATCTGCACATCCCTGCTGCAGCAGGCGCATTCATTCAAAAGCATGCCGCTAGCGTCTGGCCATATAAATTCGTTGCATTTATCTTAGAAAAATTGCTTTTGCCTAGATCAGGCTTTAAATTTAACCTCCAAACAAACACACCCGCAACGCACATCCAACACATCCCCGCCTCCTCATCCTGGATAGTCCACACTCCTCGTGGTCTCATATCCACAAAAAAACTCCTCTTAACCACAAATGCGTATACATCCCATCTCGTCCCCCACTTCAGCGATCTTATCGTCCCAGTCAAGGGCGAAATGTCGGCGCTTCTTCCACCTTCTCATGTCGAGTTCTCGCATACCTACAACTTCATTGGTGATTCCAAAGCGGATATTCATCATGATGATTACCTGATTCAACGTCCTTACACCGGTAAAGGAAAAGGTGAATTGCTATTCGGAGGTGGGAGGACCTTTGAGAAGAATAGTGGAGTAGGTGATTCGGATGATAGTGAAATTGACGGGGATGCAGCGAAATATTTGCGAGAGGAGCTGGGTAATATTTTAGATCTTGAGCAAGCGGAGGAGACAGGGAAGGAGTTGAAAGCTACGTATCAATGGAGCGGAATTATGGGGTATAGTCGCGACAGCCATCCATGGGTTGGTGAGTTGACCGAGGAAATCGGTGTGGGAGGTGCGAAGAGTTTGTGGATTTCGGGAGGATTCACTGGACACGGAATGCCAAATGCGTGGTTATGTGGACGCGAGGTTGTAGAGTTGATGCTTGGACGCGGTGGCGATTTATTGCCTGCTGCTTACAGAGTTAGCAAGGAGAGAGTTGTGGAAGCACGAGGATTGAAGACGGTGAAGGTCCAAGATGAGGAGGGGTTGTTTCTACTTTGATCCATGGGTATGTCTATCTAGTATCTAACTATCCATGATGTATCTCATCCACGCTATGCTGTGAGGAAATTCTAATTCTATCTTCTGATTCGCGAACAGACGGTCAAAATATAACTCTATCCTTCCTGAGGTCGAAATTCTTCAATAACACTTCTTGGCTTTGTGTATTTAAGATCAGACTTGTATTCATAAGGAAGATGGAAAGCTTGCGGTCCGACGATCTCAAGTCCTCGCTTCGAAATCCAAATCGGGTGAGGAGCCATGACCATTACCGTCACTTTCAATCCATATCTACACACTGTGTAAGCTAGCCATCACATTCCCAGTAATCTGGGGATAGTTTACCTGTACTCTTGCACGCCGATAGCCTCACCAGTTGAAACATCCAACAAGAATATCAAGTCTGGAACAGTTGCAAGCACCTGTTGAACAAATCAGCACAGCTCTCAAATGGAAAAAATAAAGTGCATTTACCGTCTCGACACCATCCTCACTAACCCCCACAACCGCCAGATTCTCATTCATGAACGGTATGCTAATCTCCTTGAACCCGCCAGCTACACCCCGCTCACCCTCATTTTCTGCTTCTCCCTCTCCCAATCTCTCAACCACAATTTTACCTACACTATGCGCGGTTGTCGTCAACATACTTTCTACACTCCTAATCTTTCCTTGGAAAATCACTCTCGCACTTTCAGGTCCCCCACTTTCAGATATTATGGCGTCGGTGACTGTGGAGAGTGTAGAAGACTGTTGGGCTCGAGAAACAGCGCGGCCTAATCGCCATGCTAGAGAGAAGGTGTTGGGGATGGATGTGTTTTTCACGTGGGTTCCTGACGCAGGCTTTCCTGCCCCGCCTGCTGCACCGCTGTTGTTGCTTTAGTCTTGTGTGAGATACATGTCCATCAAGATGACTTACCCGACTTTGAACACAGCAGTACGAATATCTAGATTAGTCGAGGCCAAGTCCTTCTGAGTGGCAGGCACGTAAACATTGACTCCTGTGCCAGAAGAGAGAGTGATCGGTAGAATATCATTGACTGATGTTGACGTTACATATGGAGAGCACATTTCGAAACTTGGAAATGCTCGACCTGGACTGTGTTAGCTTGTGTACATAAAGCAGGGAAGAGTTACAGACCCATCATATCCGCATCAACCGTTGGAACGTTGTAATGTCTCGAACTTCCCATTTCCAAAGGTTGAAGTCCGTTGGATCCTCCAATCTCACTTGTTATCATAGAGGTATACCCAAGTCCCTCAATGCGAGTCATCTCTTGGAGCGCATCCAAAACTGCATGACCGCCCGGTCTTTCGATGCTGACCTCGGGTGTTCCTACGGCTGCGACCGATGGTAAGAGATCATCTTCCGTCAAACTTTCCATTGTTCTAATTGTCATTGTCTCGCCTTCCAAGAGGAGTTGATTGAGGATGAGCCACAGCCCATACGGCGATCCACCTCCTCCACAACCCAAAATGTAGCAACCAATTGCGAGGAACTTCAAGTCTGTTCTTGACAAATTCCAGATTCCTTTCGAGTCAATCGATGGCTTGTATTCTTTGTAGTCAACAACTTCCTCGGCAGGAGCCCTGGTTTGTGTTTGATGTGTCTTTGTCTCTTCATATTCTTCCACCTCAACAATCGGATTTTGAGTGAATGTCTCAATCATTTCCCGGTGGATTCTGGCATGGTCAGCAGCCAACGCAACTGTGACTGTGATTTTGACATCGCCATCAGAGTAGGGAACTCCGATTGCTTGCTCATTGATGACAGTCACAGAAGTGTGATCTCCTCCTCTTTCGACTGCATGTTCGATGGCTAACTTTTTGGCTTTGGCAATCTCCGCAGCTGTGTTGGTATTCTTTGCAACGAATTCTGCACTTCCAGAGATTTTTGCCATGGCAGCACCAATAGCATTTGCGACACCAGCATTTCTTGGGACAATGATCTTCTCTACTCCTTCCAGTGACTCTGGGCAAAGAATGGATCCTCCTCCGACCAGAATAACGGTACATGGCTCAGGCGAGAATTTTGTTCTGTCAATGACGACTTCGAGCATTTTCTTCATTGTCGCCTTTGCTTTTGAGATAGTTGTTTCGGGTAGGCTGACTTTTATACTACCAATTTCGGCGCCAGATGCTGCAGCAATATCGGTGGCGGTTGGAATTATTCCTCCAAAGCAAAGAGCTTTCGACAAAATTTCGTGACCAACACTTTCTGGGCCGACGGTCACTTTTTGATCCTCGCCGACTCGTACGAGAGAGCCACCGCCGAGTCCAATACTCTCGACTGATGGCATTTCGAGGTTAATCTTCACACCTGCAATGTCTGTATAGCTCTTCGCAAGACGCGGATATCCGTTCGGCAACAGATACCCAACATCAGTGGTTGTTCCACCAATATCTACGACGATGCAACCATTTCGGCCAATCTGGTCACCAGCCAATAACGCGGCACCTCGAATAGAGTTTGTGGCTCCGGATGAGAAGATGCGAATTGGGAACTTCAGAGCTTCGGAGTAAGGAAGAAGATGCCCCTCGTTAGAAGATAGGTACAAAGGACAATTGAAACCAAGTTTAGACATGGCTCCGATAAAAGCACGAATCGTTCTTCGGGCAAAGTTGAGGATGGCAGCATTCAAAATTGCAGCGTTCTCACGGGCTAACAACCCCGCACCAGCAACCTCGCGAGAACACACAATGTTGACATCGGGTCCTAATTCGTCGCGGATCATATCCCGGACGGTCTGTTCTTGATGATGCTCCTTGTCCATGGGAGAACCGATGCCAACAATGACAATGTTTGTGAGTTCTTTGGATTTGATGATGGAAATTTGCTCCTTGATGGAGTTGACATCGATGGGCGCAATCTCATCTCCTCCAAGGTTGACACCACCTGGAATTATTGCCGTATGACCATCAACAATGGTTCTAAGATCAGATGGCCAAACAGAAAAGGTCGGTTGCCCAGCAGAGAAATCATAGGAGGCGAGTCGGATCACTGCCACCTTTTCAACTCGGGATGAGTCTCGTTCGATGATGGCATTCAAGAAATGAGTGGTACCAATTGACAGAGCCGCAATCTTGTTTGGCGATACTTTGGACTTGTCGATGAGAGCTTGAAGCGTCTCCCTCACTCCAAGAGTTACATTTGAGGTTGTTGGCGCTTTGTTTGCAGCGACAACCGTGAGGGAACCTCCCGCTACATTGAGAAGAACAGAGTCGGTATTTGTCCCTGCAAATATGATTAAGCGAGCTTTCGGGAGAGAGTAAACAAACACTCACCTCCGACATCAATTCCTACGATTAGAGAGTTGTATTCAGACATTATTAGCTTTGTTTTAACAGATGCATTCCCAAAATGATGAGTAGGTGCTGGGGGATGGAAATTCCAAAGGTTCTTGATCGCGATTGACCTTTATCTCTTATCTTTCTTGACCTAGGGTTGAAGATAGGTATCAGTTCATGAAGTTGAGGAGGAGATGGAGACCAGATCGTTTCTCTGAATCGCCGGTTCGCCCTTCCTTGCCGTTGTGTGGTGGGGAAGGTGGATGCGACGTGAGCACCCCCATTTTTGGCATCTCGCTTAATCTGATGATAAGGTCTGGGGTTGGCAATAGTCCCTCGACTGTAACAAGACAAGTGCTACCCCATGTTTGTGGCACATTCCCAAATAATGGAAGTGCATGCAAGAAGAGAGCTGGTCCGACCATCGTTCCTCATTGGGACACCATCAGCCATGCAAGTTAATAATTCACTACATTATACTGGTGCTGCACTGTTGTCAGAAATCAACCAAGTACCCCGCTTGTGCCTTTGCAATGAGTCGACCGATAACGAAAGGGCAGATAACCAAACTTCTTGGAAGATGTATACCGGTTGAAGTGAGATAAGAAGCTTATATTAACAGCCTCTGTCTTGTGAGCCAGGAAGTATAAATGCCTCTTCAGTCTGGACAACATCTGCTTCCCCTTTTTCAACTTCTCGCCACGCCTACTTGGCAACTAATCCCCCAGACGTCATCTCACAACAGTCAACATGGCTTCAATTCTGAGAAAACTCGAGGTAAATGACGACACGTATAACAGCGTGCAGACGTCAATCTGGTACAATTCAGATATCGCACCTTTTCCTCCAAGCCGACGAACTTGGGGTTACATCGATTACTTTGGCTTCACGGCAGTTGCGAGGTCAGTGAACAAAGCTACCATCAATTAATATAGTTTGAGCTGATCAAGTTTGTCAATAAAGTCTATGTATCACAGCTTGGGCAGGATCCGCTGCGCTGCTCTCTCTCGGTCTTTCACCTTGGCAAGTCATTGGAGCTGGTTTTGTTGCTAAAACCATCATATTCCTCCTTGCAGGTGCTGTGGGATGGCTGGGAGCAGAATGGCATATCGGATTTACAGTGTCTCAACGAGTCGTTCTGGGAATGTATGGATCGTTCTTGGCGATCAGCATGAGAGTGATACTCAGTATAGGTATGACCAGAACTCCTTAATCGAAGCATGAATTGCCTTCTGACAAGGAAAAGTTTGGTATTCTTCTCAAGCGTGGCTGGGAGGCCTGTGCGTTACAGCAATGCTGAGCTCTTGGAGTTATAAGTTTTTGATGCTGGAGAACACTCTCCCTGAAAGTGCTCATATGGTTACCCGAGATCTGGTCGGATTCACGGTGTTCCAGCTTATCTCGATTCCGTTCATGGTAAATCAATCTTTCATATGAGATTCGATGACCAACTAACAGGGAGCAGTTAATTCGTCCAGAAAAAGTCAAGTTTCCAGTCCTTTTTGCAAATATTTTTACCATTTCTGTAATGATCGGTATTACTATCAAGACTTGTAAACAAGCAGGTGGGGTGGGTCCACTCATGAGCCAAGGCACCACATATTCGACCTTATCACCAACATGGGCATGGCTCTATGCCATTACCTCTTCGGTTGGAGGAATCTCGTCTGGCATTCTCAATCAGTCTGATTTCACAAGATTTGCCACGAAGCAAGGTGTTCAGCTTCCCGGACAGTTCCTTGGAACCTTCATTGTCGGCACAATTGTTCCAATCTTGGCTCTCTTGACAGCCTCCGCATCTATCAAGCTTTATGGAGAAAACGAAGCTGTCGTGACCCCAATTTGGAACCCTCTCGTTCTCATTATTCAATGGAGTAAGAATTCCAATTTTGCATCACCCTTCCCTACTAACCAGCATCAAAGTGCTCGACGACTACTCATCCGCCAATCGAGCCTCAGCATTCTTCTGCGCTCTCGCCTTCGTCATCTCCCAACTCGCCGAGAACATCGTTGGAAACGGTTTCGCAGCAGGAATGGACCTGGCCGGCATGTTCCCCAAATACATTACCCTCCGTCGCGGCTGTCTCATCTGTGCTCTTCTCTCATGGGTCGTTCAACCATGGCTCTTCTACAATACCGCTTCCGTGTTTGTCTCTGTCATGGCTGCTTTCTCCGTCTTCCTCGCCCCACTCACCGGTATCATGCTGGTTGATTATTTCTGGGTGCGAAGACAAAAGATTTTGTTGAGACAGCTGTACAACGAGAGTAATGAGGGTGCGTATTGGTATACCGCTGGTGTGAATTGGAGAGCCGTTGTTGCATGGTTCGTATGTTTTGCTCCTGCGATGCCCGGGATGGTGGCGAGTTTCAACCCCACTATGAACATTGGCCAAGGCGCGACGAATTATTATCTGGGGAACTATGTTTTCGGTAAGTCAATTATTCTTAGTATTTGATCTCAAAACTAATTCGCTCGTGTTATTAGGATTGTTAGAAGGTGCGGCACTGTATGCAGTTCTATGCGCAATTTTCAAGGTCAAGACCGCAGGTGAGGAAGATGAAGAAGACTTCTTTGGCACTTTTGATCAAACTCAGACGGTTAATAGAGGAATTGTGCCTTTTGGAGGTCACAAGAATGACACTACTGTTACAGAGAATGAGTTTTAGAAGGTGTACTGGAAATGCTGTTGCGGTCTTGCTCTGATAATTATCTGTATATTCTTGTATCCAATTTCCAATCTACAAACACCCAAAAATGATTATAACCAGGATAATTCATTCATACAGTCGTTGCAACATCATTTTCATCAAATTCAACAGCATTGAATGCCCCTCCCTCCGCAATCCCAACCCTCCCACGCTTCACCTATCCATTATTTCCCGTCGCCACACCCCAAAAGTATGCAGTCCAACTTCCCAAAACCAAGAATCCCAGCCCAATAAAACAACCCATACTAATCTTCCTCATAATCGCAATCTCACTTCCCTTCTCGCCCACTCTTCTCTCATCATCACTTCCATCCCCGCCACTAATCGCTTCTCTCCTCGCATTCATCAACTCTCCCTTCTGCAATCTCTGTTTCCTCGTCCACTGCAAACGACCAATATCAACGTAGATGTTCTCAAACTTTCCGTTGACCACTGTGGAGAGGAAGTATAAGCTGACGAGTAAGACTGAAATAGCGAGGGATGCGACGGATAGGGCGACGTAGACGGGTGTGACTTTTTTGTAAGGGTTGGACTTGGGCGAGGCGTCTTGGAGGACGCCGGTTACGACGCGGACAATGATGTTCATGCTATTGTTTTCTGTTGTTAGATTTATTTGCCAAGACACGGCGAGGGCAGAATGGAAGGAGAAACATACGCGTTATTCATGGTGATTTTCAGAGCGTAAGCTGAACCAAATACAGATTGATGCCAGATTGAAGTCCGAATACTGTCGATAATCGTGGTTGGACCGAAGGAGAAAGCGACTGCGTAGATTCCGAAAGCTGCGGCAGTTCCTTTCGTTGTTTCAGCCCAGTTGACAAGGCACATTGCAAGAAAGACTCCTCCGCCACAGATTGCCACTAGTTTCAATTAGTTCATTATTTAATGAAGAATTTTAAGGGTGAATTCGGATGCTGCAACTTACTCATCGTGATTCTGTTTCCGTAAACATCGATGAATATTCCTACGAGAGGCACAACGAAGAATCCTACAAGAAGTCAATCACCATTTCAAATCTGGTTGTTATCAAAAAGAGCACGAAAACTCACCAGCATATTGCAAAACACTCGTATACCAACCCGCAGTAATCGAATCTGTCCCAAACCTCATCTCGGCCAATTCCGTTGCATTCTGAGAGAACACAATCGCCGTACTGGTCTCAAAGAGACTAAACAATAACACACACCAAAAGATCCAGGGCAACTCGACAATCTTGCGAATCTCGAACTTTTTGTTGCTCTCGCGCATGATTTCGCCAGTAGCGGGGTCGGGCGTAGGTCGGAAGTGTTTATTCGTGTAGCGAGTGAAAAGGTAGAATCCCACCGTCATGAGGTTGGTGAAGAGATTCATAAAGACAGCGGTCCAAAAGACCCAGGAGAAATCGCCCGTTCGTTTGGCGATGATATTGGAGGTGGATTTACCGACGAAACCGCCAATCTGTAAAATTTTGATTAGATGTTGTGGGGTCAGAGATACAATAGATGAAGTACCTTTCCAATTGCAAGCTCTAGACCAAGAGTAGATGCAAATCCATGACTAGTAGGGAACCAAGACGAAAAAATCTTGTATTGCGCGATCTGGGTTGCGATATCGCCAAGGGCTAGGACAACCCTTCCGAAAATCATGAATCGATAGGAACGAACTGTCGTGGCTGCTGCGACGAACATGGATCCGATTGTGTAAATAATGTTTCCGTAAAGGATTGCACCTGAGATTTTTGTCAATAAATAGACATAGTTACGTCTGGTTTCGTGAAAACTTACGAGCACCTCCAATTCGATCCGTGACGATTCCGCTGAAAAGAGTCAAGGCCGTGACCATGAAATCCTCACTTGCTTCCAACAGCGCAAATTGCGTGTTGTTAATTTTCATTTGCTAACAGATGAACAATCATTAACCTTAAATTCCTCCTCATATGCTCAGGTTTAGAGAGCGAAACTTACCTTTTTGATCGTGGTCTTCATTGCACCCGTAATTCCTGAGCTCCAATGTGACCCAAACCCAATCGCAGAAACCAGCAGAACAGATACGATCTTAAAAGACAACGGCACAATGACCCTCCCACTGTTAGAATCATCATCATTGGCAGTCGCCTCTGTTGGGATGATTTCTTTCTCAAGTGATGATTTCTGGACTTCCACCGTTGATGCTACTCCGCCGAGGGGAGCTTGAGTTCCAGCACTCATACTGAAAACCTTCCGTATCAAAATCAGAAAACACAAAACAAACGAGA